>CAJQZJ010034129.1:1880294-1893790 GCA_907164525.1 Lophiomys imhausi
TTTCTTTCTTTCTTTCTTTCTTTCTTTCTTTCTTTCTTTCTTTCTTTTTTTGTTCATTTATGATTTCAAGCTACATCTCCACCACAATCTCCTTTCTCTACCCCTCCTGGTCTCACCCTCTACCATCTTCCCCCTCTCCCACCTACCCTAATCCTCCAGAGTGGGGTGTCCCTACATATCAATCCCCCTCACTTTAACAGTCATATCAGTGTTAAGAGCTTCCTCTTGCACTGGGGGCCTATATGGCAACTCTATTACAGCAAAGTGTCCCACTAACAAGTAACAAGGTCTATTTTCCTGTTCTTTTAGTGTTCGTTGTAGGATAGTTATCCTGTACTACATGACTAAAATCCAATTATAAGTGAATAGATGCCATGTGCATCTTTCTGAGTCTAGGTTAGCTCTCTCAGGATGAGGTTTTCTAGTTCCATCTACTTGGCTGCAAATTGCATGGCTTTGTTGTTTCTGGTAGCCGAATAGTATTCCATTGTGTAAATGTACCACAGTTTGTTTTGTTTTGTTTGTTTGTTTGTTTTTATCCATTCTTTGGTTGAGGGACATCTGGGTGGTTTCCAGTTTCTAGGTATTACAAATAAAGCTGCTATGAACATAGATGAGGAGATCTCTTTGTGGTTAGGTGAGGAATTTGAATCTTTAATGTGTTCAATTTTAGAGAAGATTTCATATTCTAGTGAGAAGAACATGAATTCCCTGTTTGTAGTCTTAGAATGCTCTATAGATATCTGAAAATGTAGTTAATCTATGGTATATTTAATACCTGAGGTCTTGAATAGTTTTTAATTTGTTATAGCTCAAGTATTAGATTCCCCCACTATTCCTGTGTTTATTGTGAGTGTTTTTATTTAAATGAAGTTAGGGCTCCTAAAATTCTATGCATTGATATTTACAATATATTATCCTCTTGATTATTTAATTCTTATTGATAAGTAGTACCTTCTTTATCTATTCTGAGATGTTATAGCTTGCACCCTACTTTATCAGATATGAGAATTGCGGTGACAACTGGTTTGTAGCTTTCATTTGATCTGTATTTTTTTTTAACTTCTTACTCTCAATTTTTGCATCCATTTATTAGACAAACAAGTTTCTTAGAGATGATAGATAGTTGGATCTTCTTTGTTTAAGATATTATTTTAAATTTGTATTTATGTGTGTGTGTCGGCATGTATTTATACATTCATGTGTACAGGTGCCAGAGGGATTCAGCAGGGGGATTAGATGTCCTGAAGCTGGAGATCCAGGTGATTATGTGGGTGTCTGTCAGGTACTGAGTCAGGTTCTTTCCAAGAGCAGTGAGCATTCTTAAGTTCAGAGCCATCTAAGTTTTAGATACTGATTTTTAATCCAATCATTTAGTCTGTATCTTTTAATTGATCTATGAAGGCTTCTTGCATTCAAGGTTATAATTGAGAAAAATTTGCTATTATTCATAATTTATTGTTTGTAGCTCTGGTTGGTTTGTTAATTAAGAGTTATTCCTTTCTTGGTAGTGTTTGTTTGCTATTTTGGACATGACTGATTTCTTCCCAGTTCTTCTCTGTTCATCTGTTGTTCTCATGAAATGCTTCCTTTTTTTTTCTGCACTGAAGTATGAAACTGTCCTTTTTTTCTCCAGTGTATAGAATACTTTTAAGAGTTTCTTGCAATGTTAGTTGATATGGCATGTGTGTATGGAAACATTCTTACTTCTCTATTTATTTTAGTAGGTACTTTTGTTAGGTAATTATTTACCTAGAAAAATATATCTTAAAATATGTCACACTATGCTTTCCTAGATCTTAGGCTGTTGAGAACAGACATAGTCTTATTATGATATTTTTACCTTCCATCCCCTTTCAACTGTAGTATTGTTTATTTGCTTTATATTTTTGGCATGTTGACATTGATATGTGGTGGAGATATTCTTCAAGTCTATTAAAAGTTCTAAATGCTTCCTGTGTTTTGGAAGTCTATTTCTTCCCATAAGTTTAGAAACTTCTCAGTTACAATTGAAATGAATTGCTAGTCTAAACTACTTGATTTTATTTCAGATGCCTTTTGTATCCCATGGGTTCTTAGATTAAATCTCTTAAATGCACTCTAGATTTCATACAACTATGGATGATTTTTCTTGTCCTCTCTTCTTTATCTATGTCTGTATATATTATTACCTCATCATTTTACTTCATCCCTGAGACTAATTCTCCTGCTTGAGCATATCTATTGATGATGCTGTTATGTTTTAATTTACTTGACATATTCTTTTTTTTTTCAGATTTTCTGTTAGTTCTTTTTCAGTACCTCAATTTTCTTTTGAAGTTTTCACCTGTTTCTTTTACATTTCCCTTTAAGTTATGTATGCTTTCATTCATAGGATAACAATCTTATCTATGTCTTCATTGGAGTTTGTAAGTTTCTTGTCCACATCTTCAATTAAACTCATTATCTCTTTGAATGTCCTATTTGGTCAATTGATGTATTTTAAAGGCAGAATTTGAAAGTATATTTCTTGTATTTCAGCTATTTTATCATGTTTTATTGACAGTATTTAGAAGACATCAACCTGTAGGGATGCTGTGGTGGGTGCCATATAGCTCCTACCTTCTATGGCCAGGATCAGGGGATGTTGAGAACCTCTTAGCTTCAGATTCCATTTCCATACTGTTGTTGCTATCTCTATAACCTCTGTGCTTACAGCCATTAGCTCTAATCCAGATGCCACACCACATATCATGTTCTGCCCTAATTACTGCCAGAGATCTGAAGGACCTTACCCCTCTTGGGACAGGCATGTGGAGGGACAAGACAGTGATTACCCAGCTTTAGAGCTCCCTAATGCTTCTCTGTAGTCATGTCTCCAGGCTTTGGCGCTGTTGTTCTTTGGTGATGGATTTGGTTTTGTTGTGCTCAGCTCTTATCAAGCTCTGAGATATTGTGCAATCTCTCTAGCCCATTGTCCCTTTGTCAGATTGCTTGCAAAGAGCTGTACAAGTTGGAAATCTATTGATTTAGACTGTCTATGTCTAATGCATGCCTGAGGTTTGTACATGATCAACTTCTTTGTTAGCTAAGTTCAGCCTCCTAGTTGGTTTTCAGCAGTATGAACTGTATCTTCACAGCTTTGACTACGTAACACCCAAGAAACTACTGGGAAGGATTTAATTATAGAAGAAGAGAATCTTGTATATAAACATACACATATATGTACACATAGTGGAGTATTATTCAAGCATAAGGAAGAACAAAATTGGCACTTGCAGAAAAGCTGATGTTACTAGAGATCACTGTGTTAAGAGAAATAAACCAGACACAGAAAGAAAAATACAAAGTATTTTTTTCTTTTCTTTTTGATATAATCTCTTTTTTATGTTTATTTATTACTTCAGGTTACAGCTCCGTCACAGTGTCCTCTTTCCACCCCTCCCATAAAACCCTCCCACCCTCTACCACCTGTCCCTTCCATCTCATTCCTCTGAAGTGGAGTGTCCCTATATATCAGGCCTCTGCCTCAGTTGAGCAGTCATATGAGGGCCAAGAGCCTCCTCATACACTGGGGGCCTACAAGGCAGTACCACTAGGGCAAAGTGTCTAATTGACAGGGAACAAAGTCTATGTTCTTGTTCCCTTTGGTGCATTGGTTGTAGTATAGATATCCTGTACTATATGGCTAAAATCCGATTGTAAGTGAATAGATGCCATGTGCATCCTTCTGAGTCTGGGTTAGATCACTTAGGATGAGCTTCTCTAGTTCCATCCATTTGACTGTAAATTGCATGATTTCATTGTTTCTGATGACTGAGTAGTATTCCGTTGTGTAGATGTACAAAATTTTATCTCACATGTCTATACCAAAGTATTAAAAGATGTGAAATTATGAGGGATAATATTTGGGAAGGAGGTAGAAATCAGAAAATAAGAGGGAATAAATGTGGGTATTGATTTTGGTGAAGATATGATCAAAGTGGTTTTCTGTTGTGATATAGCACTGACCAAATACAGCTTAGGGTAGAAACGGATTACTTGACTTACAGGTCACAAATCATGATGTGAGTTGAAGAAGGGATTGCACTACAGCAAGCTGTTGGGAAGAAACCAGAACCAGTGGCCATGGAACTACACTGATTACTAGTTGCTTGCTCAGCTATCTTTCTTATACAGCCAGGTCCATCAGACATAACCAAAAACCTATCTAATGGTTAATAGAGGCAATTCTTCAACTAAGGTTCCCTCTTCCCATAGGTGTCAAGTTGATAAGCAAGATCAGTTATTATAAGTGTATAAAGTCATCATAATGAAACTGGGTATTTTCCATAATTAATATAGTCTGATATAAAAGGAAGAAAAAAGAAATGAAATATATTGTAGTCTTCCTTGGTTTTAATATAATTTTTAATAACATTATTAATTTACTATTACAATTCAACCATTTAAACTATATTTCATGGTTTTTAATAATATTAAAGATTTTCAGTGTGATTTTTATTTAAAAGGATCAATAATTACACATTAAAAATAAAATAGTATTTTATGAGACCTGCAAATGTTAGCTGAATTGACATATGGCAAATATTAATTCAATCTAACATTAATGTTAGATAAAAATAACAAACACATGAGTCATACTCATTTTTAATGACTAGGTCTGTGCTATATATGTGACCATAGACCCTCTCCTAGTCCTCCTAAAAGAGTTAATCAGCATAAGCAAACAAAGAAAAAAAGCCATTGTTCTTAAACATATATAAAAATTAATGATACTTTGGACCTGTGATAGATTAATGTGAAACAGTAACATTAATATTTAAAAAAGATTCAAAATTTCAAAACTAAAAAGACGAAGAAAGGAATATGCCATGGTAGCAGTAATGCAGAGAGGTTGGAAAAGTACAAAGATAAGTGGTGCATAAGGAAAAATGATCCCAAAACTTTTTGTTTTGATACTTTAACAAAAACCCCTTGATATGTATGTAATAGAGAGTAGGTATCAAAGCACATTACAGACTAAGAAGTGGGAAACAATTCTATTTGTGCTGGAAACTTCATTATAGTTCTCAGTAATTTATAGATCAAGAAGAAAATGTATATGACTATTACAATTTTTGATGCCTTTTAAAGTAATCACCAGGAGCATAGTATAAGAAAAATGCTGATATTCTGGAATTGATCAATAAGCTGCAACTTCTGCTATGCAAAAGAAACAGTAGATGCAAATATAATCCACAGAGTGGGAAAATTTTCTCCAAAACCATAACTGTTAATGAACTTATGCAAAATGTGTAAGGAACTGAGAAAACTCATAAAGAACAAAATGTATTTAAATAGGCAAATTACCCAAAGAGACACTTTGTCACAGTGAATGGCAAGTTAACACATGACATTCTCTACATAATTTGTAACTAGGGAATTTCAAATTAAAACAGAGCTGAAACATCACTCTACACATAATGTGAATTGCTTTATAAAGACAAAACTCCAATGATCTGACACTAATTACTGACAAGAATGTGGAAGAGCAAGAACTCTCATCCATTGTTGATCAAAATGGTACAGCTACTTCATTCACAGATCAGCAGCTGCTTTTGGAGTTAAGCATAGTCTTGCCAAGTATATCAGCCATTGTTCCCCTAGGTACTTTTTAGCTCTATGATTTGAACACACTATCCCAATCAAAGTATTAACAAAACAGTTTGCAACAGCATTGTGATTCTGAACTTACAAAAGTCTATAAGCAATCAAACTGTCTTTTTGGTTTTGGTTTTTTAAAAAATTTATTTATTTATTCAAGGTATAATCTCGATCAAAGCCCCCTCCCTCCTTCCCATCTAGTCCCTCCCTTCCACACTCTTCCCCTTCTCCCTCTTCTCTTTCTCCTTAAATGAGAAGAGCCCCCACATATCAAGCCCCCTCAGTTCATCAGTCACATGAGGGCTCAGGGCTTCCTCTTGCACTAGGGCTAGATATGGCAGTCCAGCTAGGGTAAGGTTTTCCACTATTAGGCCACAGAGTCCATGTCAGAGACAGGCCCCCCTCCACTTGCTAAGGGATCTGCATGAAGACCAAGCTACCTATCATATATGTAGGGGGCAGAGGTTCAGTCTCTCCTCTCTCTCTCTCCTCTCAAAATAATTATTATTATGGTTAGTGTTTTAGTCTCTGTAGGCTGCTAGGGGCCTAGGTTGGTTGGTTCTGTTGCTCCTCATGTGGAGTTCTTGTCCCCGCTGGATCTTTCTATTCCTCCTCTCCCTCTTATAAACTACTCACAGACCACCACCTAATGTTTAGCAACTGTTTTGATACACTGCTAGGTGGAGTTTCTCATAGGATAGTTTTGTTAGGTTCCTGTATCTTTGGGTTTGTGGGTTTTAGGATGGTTATCCTGTACTATATGGCTAATATGCAGTTGTACCTGAGTACATACCATGTGTATCTTTCTAGGTCTGGTTTAGTTCACTCAGGATGAGCTTTTCTAATCACATCCATTTGGTTACAAATTACATGATTTCCTTGTTTCTGACAGCTCTGTAGTATTCCATTGGGTAAATTTACCACAATTTGTTTGTTTGTTTGTTTGAATCCATTCTTTGGTTGAAGAACATATGGTTTGTTTCCAGTTTCTGGGTGTTATGAATAAAGCTGTTATGAACATAGTTGAGGCAATGTCCTTGTGGTTTGGGGGAGAATCTTTTGGGTATATGCCCAGGAGTGATATGGCTGAGTCTTGAGGTAGAACTATTCCTAATTTTCTGAGCTATCACCAGATTGATTTCCAAAATGATTATACAACTTTTTATTCCCACAACCAATGGAGGAGTGTTCTCCTTTTTCTACATCTTCACCAACAAGTGCTGTTACTTGAGTTTTTTATCTTAACCATTCTGACAGGTGTGAGATGGGGTATCAGAGTTGTTTTGTTTGCATTTCCCTGATGACTAAGGATGTTGAGAATTCCTTCAAGTGCCTATCAACCATTAGATATTCCTCTTTTGTGAATTCTTGGTTTAGCACTGTACCCAATTTTTGATTGGATTATTTGGTTTGTTCGTGTTCAGTTTCTTGAGTTTTTGTTTTTGTTTTGGATATTAGCTCTCTGTCTGAAAAGGGGTTGATGAAGATCTTTTCCCAATATGTAGGCTGCCATTTCATTCTAATGACAGTGTCCTTTGTCTTACAGAAGCTTTTCAGTTTCATAAGGTCCCATTTATTGATTGTTGGTCTTAGAGTCTGAGCTACTGGTATTCTGTTTAGGGGTGCAGGGATGGTTCAACATATGAAAATTCATCAATATAATCTACCATATAAACAAACTGAAAGAAAAAAAAACCCTCATGATCATACCATTAGATGCTGAAAAAGCAATTGACAAAATACAACACCCCTTCTTATTAAAAGTCTTGGAGAGATCAGGCATACAAGTACCATACCTAAACACAATAAAGGAAACATACAGCAAGCCAGTAGCAAACATCAAATTAAATGGTGAGAAACTTAAAACATTTCCACTAAATTCAGGAACAAGGCAAGACTGCCTACTTTCTCTCTACCTCTTCAACATAGTACTTGAATTCTATCTAGAACAATAAGACAACTAAAGGTGATCAAGGGGAAACGAATTGGAAAGGAAGAAGTCAAAGTATCCCTTTTCACAGATGTTATTATAATACACATAAGGAACTCCAGAGAACACCTACAGCTGATAAACATCTTCTATAATATGGCTGGATACACAATTAACTAAAAAAAAATCAGTAGCTTTCTTTACACAAAAGATAAATGGGTTGAAAATAAATTATGGGAACAACACCCTCACAATAGCCATAAATAATATAAAATAGCTGGGGGTAACTCTAACCAAACAAATGAAAGACCTGTACAACAAGAACTTTAAGTCCTTGAAGAAAGGAATTGAAGAAGATATCAGAAGATGGAAGATCACCCATGCTCATGGGTATGTAGGAGCAAAATAACAAAAATGGCCATCCTACCAAAAGCAATATACAGACTCAATGGGCCAAAATTATCTAGGGCTACTTTAGGCATTTTGGGAAAATAGCCAGTTACTTTTAACCTTTGTATCTCACCTAACATTCTCATGACAACTAGGTAACCCCTAGAAATGCATTGCTCAGCTTAGCAGATCATTAGCCTTCACTAACCCTAAAGCTGAGAATGTCATGATAAAAAAAGAAAAATGAATCTAGTGGAAAAGATGTCCCTACTTTACAGAAGTTGATCTACTGGGATATAGTTGGTGGTAGTTGAATAATTGTTTTCTTACTTTATTGTTTGAATACAAAAAGTATATAAATGTCTCCACTTCAGAGCAATTACATTCAGAATAACTTGAATTGAAATTCCCATACCTAGGTTACTCAGATTTTGTTCAAAATGAACTATTCATTGTTTTAAGAAATACCAACATAGTTCTTTACAGACCATGAGAGAACAATTCTCAACTTCATGTGGAAAATCAAAAAACCCAGAATAGCTAAAACAATCCTGCACAATAAAAGAACACTGGGAGGTATCAAAATATCTTTTAATACTTGACTAGATAAACATCTCTAGATTATCTCTACCAGAGAATATTATTCATTGATAAGGAGAGAATGATGAAACCACAAAATGGCATAATTGGGTTTAAAATGCATATCACTAGGTGGAAAAAGCTATCTAAAACTACATATTGCATAACTCAAACTACTAGTGTTTTGGAAAAGGCATCACCATAGCAATGATAAAAAATAATCAATGGTTGTAAGGACTGGAGATAGTAGAGGAAAGTGTCTAAGTGATAAATCAGGAATTTCTTTTGTGCAGCAGGATTTTCTGTTTTATAATATAATGGTAGAGGGATGAAGTTACATAAACATTAGAAACCCATAGAAACTTATAACAAAAAGAATACATATTAATATATGCTACTGTAAAAATCATTTACAAGTTGGGGAGAACCAGGATAAAATGAATTATGTGGTAAATGATCTAAGTTATGATGCATAAAACAATGTCACAAAACAAGGCAGAAGAAAAGATTTTGAGCTCAGGACCCCTGGGAATGGGAGGAGTCTGTAAGGCTACAAGAAAAGAAAGAATATATACATAACCATATACCCTAACTGATGAAATCATTTTCATGGGTTTGAAGTGTTTTATTCTTATGCTTAGATACATGCATACTGAATTGGGACAATACAATAGACTTATAGTAGACAGAAGGAACATAGTTTCTAGTTGATGAGTGAATTATTGTCAATAAGCAAGAGGAGGAAGACAGAAAGTAATTAATTAATTAGACATCACTATCAGCTAATGTTCACCTTAATACATAAATATATGGTTATTTCTATACATGCACATATAAGTTGTTATATGCCTAGATACAAAGATACCATGGTATCAGTGAGAAAACTTACCATATAGAATCTGGGTTCTGTTTTGTTTTGCTTTGCTTTTCAGCACAGATTTTGCCCTGTGTCCATGGCTGGCCAGAAACACACTATGTAGAATGTGAACTTGTTATACTTCTGACTGACTCTTGACCTATATGTCACCACTCCTGGATAGATTTGTTTTCTGACTCCCTTCACCAATAATGGTACAGGGCTTCTTGAAGAGATGGTAAATCCTCAGATTGAGATTAAGTTTGAAGAAAGGATACTGTCAGAAAGTATACAAGTAAGCATTTAGTAAGATACTTTACTATGATGAGCATATATCAAACAAAGGAACATACTTAAGAGTCAAAATGGACAAACCTGGAAAAATGAGCAGTACATTTTTAAAAAGTAAAAAGTTTGATTACAATTTAAAGTGTAAAATTTTTATCTGTGAGGCCTCCTTGTTTAAAATAAAAGATTGCAAATATAACATCTCCAGAGCAGACAAATTCTAGACAGGAGTAGGTCCAGATTGCCCCAGTTGTTTACTCTGAAGGAGAACTGACAGCTTCATTTCCCACCTCTTGGTACGGGTATGCTTAGTGATTTCTTCAGAAGTGTAGATTGTGTGAATGGTGGAGTAAGAGAATAACTCTGCAGAGAGAACCCCAACAGACAATACCCAGCCATAGAGCTACAGCATCAGTATGGAATGTATCCACTGTAGTGATATGTGGAGAAAGTAGCACTTTATTCCTCTCAGCTCTTTCTCTAAACTCACAACCTCACTAAAATTGGGAATCCTTTTTTCCAATCTGTTGCCATACTCAACAATGGAAAAAGTCAGAAGGAACCCAGTAGATGGAAATACTATAAAATATGTGGTCAGTAACCCTGAAAAAACATCAAGATTGTCACAGATTCTGTAAGTATGCTAATGTGTCACAGCCAAAATGGGTCTAAGGAGATATGATGTCCTAGTGCTCTGGTGTAGATTCTGGCAGAGATAAAGGAAATATGAATGCATCATAGACTTCAGGGAAAGATGTGTATTCTTGCTGGTATGTTGGCTGTAATAAATAACTACACTAATTCAATATATTGACACCTAAGTATGATTTATAGAAATATAGAAATAGGGAGAACCTGTGTATGGCTTATAAAAATATAGAAAATACATTTTCTTTGGGACTGTAGGTTGTAGCATGGTTATCCTGTACTTAATGGCTAATAGCTGCTTATCAGTGAGTACATATCATTTGTGTCTTTCTGGGTCTGTGTTACCTCACTTAGGATGATCTTTTCTGGTTCCAACATTTTGCCTGAGATTTTAAATGACGTCCTTGTTTCTTATACAAGGAGGGCTCAAGGGACGATGCTTGAATCCCTTTAAGTAGGGGAAATAAAATAGACATTGGAAGTGGATGGAGAAAGGGAACTGGACAGGAACCTAACATAACTGCCATCTGAGAGGCTTTATCCAGCAGGTAATGGAAGGAGATGCAGAGACCTGCAGCCAAGCATTAGGCGAAACTCAGGGAGTCTTTTGGAAGAGTTAGGGGAAGGTTTGAGGGAAGTGGAGGAGTCAAGAACACCATAAGAAGACCCACATAATCAATTAACTCAGAGGAGGCTCATGCAGACTGAGCCACCAACTGAAGAACTTGCATGGACTGATGTTAGGCTCACTACTCCTAGGAAATGGATAGACTTCTTGGTTCTCAAGTGGATTTCCTAACAATTGGAGCAGGAACTATCTCTGACTTTGTCTATGTTGCCTCCCTCTGAACACCATTTTCCTAGCAGACCTGCCTTGTTTTGCTTCAGTGGAAGAGGAGGCACTTAGTCCTGATGTAATTTGATGTCCCAAATGAGTTGGTACTTGGCACATGGCAAGGGGTTGGGGGGAGCAGGTAGTGGGAGAAGTGGGTGAGAGGGTTGGGCTGGGAGGGTTTCAATTGGAATGTAAACTAACCAACTACATAAATTAATTAAAAAATCAAAATAGGGAGAACCTGGGTATAGTTTATCGAAATTATGTACTGTTTTCCCAACTTTTCTGTAGGCTTACAGCTAATCTAAAATTAAAAATTTGTTTAAAAAGTAGACAGACTCATAAAGGAGAGGGAGGGGGTGGTGAATCAATTGTAAACAATGCCCAAGCAAGACCCAAAGTGCTGTCCTTTTAAATACTTCTTAAGTATGAAGCAAAGTATGTAAAGTTGACATAAAAGTCAAATAAGTGAAATGCTGTATATTTTACCGTGGTCGGAATCATTCACATTGTTACCGAAAACAGATTGTGCAAATAGGGATAGAAACAGGCCCATCAAGAGCCATATGGAGAGGGCAAGATGAGATGTGCTGCTCCAGTAAAAAAGACATCTAGTCTGTAACTGAAAAAAAAAAAAATAGAGACACAAAAGAAAAAAGAAAACACCTGGAAAGGGAGATGTAAGAAATTGCAATAAGGCTCCTCAGCCTCCTGTGGGGAAAGGACTGGGTTGGCACAACTGTGGGAAGAAATATTCATGAACAGAGTTGAAATTAAAGATTCGCAATAAGTTGAACCCATGACTTGTTGATGACTACGAAAATTTATCATCTCAGCTATTTATCTCTCTGCTCAGAAGAATGTGAATTCCTTTCCAGAGGCTTGTGCAAATTATAAGTAGTCTAGAGGAAACACAGATAATAGAGACTATGATGTTAATGAAGCTGTGGCAAGGACAATAGAGTACTTCTGTGTAGTTTTGGGTACTCACCTCCCCTACACATGCGAGACCACAACATGCTGGTATTCTAGACTCATTCAATGCACTCATATCCCAGGTGTGTGGAAAGCCATGTTTACTGAACTATGAACATCTGGATGTAAGAAAAGCCTTGCTTTACAGCTGAATTATCATCACAACTTCTTCAAGTACCTGGAGATGATTTCTGAAACTACGTTTAGTGACAGGGATGACAATGTGTCCCTTGAGTACCCTCACAAGGTAATAAAAGAGGTGTGCTGTCAGTGCCCTATTTATTTGTGTTTGGACTTCTATAACAGTATGGTTTTACATCCTTCTCTTATACAAACAATGTACTTTTAAGACGCCAGAGTTTGTTTTCTGTTTGATTTTTCAACAGAGAAAAAAAATCACTGGCCCTTTTCTTTTTTCCATTTGAAAGTTTCTGCAGATGCATGCAAGGGTGAACAACAGACATGCATGCTGTGGTGTTTTATTGCTAAGTTGACAATGCTGCTTTTGAATGTTGGTGGTTGTGTTCCTTTGACACAGTGCATTCTTATAATATGTTTAAATACTATATGACAAAATGCTCTGACTCTTAGTGCCAAAGGTACAGTTCAGTGTGTGTAACCCAACACATTCATCAATTTGTACTTTGTGTAGTCTCTCTCTCTCTCTTTTAATGGTGTTTAAACAGCATGTCCTTAGCAATGCACCCATGGTGTTTCTGAGGATTTTTTTCCTTAAGTGCTGAACAATGGTGGCTTGTTTCATGGTCTTTATATTCATGTCTAACACATGTTTTAACAGCATAGATGTATTATATTTTGTATCTACAGCTTTATTGAAAACTCAATTTTAATTAGTTTTCAAATCTTCAATAATTATAAGTAAAAAACATCCCAAGTAGATATAGTAAAGACAGCTTCCTCTCTAAACTGAATCTTTCCTATTTTGTGACCTAGCTGCCCTTACCAAATGCTACTTTATTTCTACCCCACATTTTAAAATATCTGGCTTTTAGCATTATAATTTAGGGCTGAGTTGACTGTGTTCTTGAAGGTTGGTTTTGGGTGGGAATGTTTCTCATGTGTCAAACATGGGGCAATGTGTTCTCATGCTTTCTACGCTTTGATTTCACCAGGGAAGCTTGATTTTGTGACTTTTTTTTTCTATTCTGAGGGTTACTTCTCTGAATAGTACTTTTTTTTCCCTTCATTGCCTACTCTAAGCTCGGACTTACTCTCAAGATTTCAGTACATGTGTATCAATTCTTGAACTTTGAGTGCCTTTGGGTAGCGGATGAGGAAATTGGCTTCATTTTGCTTTAGCCCTGTAACCGAACTTTTAAATTATTTATTTAACTCTTATTTATTTATTA
>CAJQZJ010034129.1:1918790-1934735 GCA_907164525.1 Lophiomys imhausi
ACTCTTGGAGCTCTCTAGCATCAGGGGCCTCTTCTTCTTCTGGGCTCCATGCACTGTCCTTAAATAGGAGGAACTCTGTTTCAGCTTAATTTGGGCTCCGCCCACTTAGCAGCTGAAAACAATGTCAGGCCAGATACTTTGTTTCTTCAAGTCTATTGAGTCTTTCCTGTTTTCCTGACTTCAACCTTGTTTTTCAGTCTATTGAGTCTTTCCTGTTTTTCCTGACTTCAACCTTGTTTTTCAGTCTATTGTCTTTCCTGTTTTTCTGACTTCATGCTGATAATGCTCTTCAGGCCCCGAATTAAGAGACAGTATCAGAAACTCCTATATATTTTCTAAATCTAATTTATCTAACCCCTACAATCAACTCTTGGTTTCATTGATTCTTTGTATTGTTCTTTTTGTTTCTAAGTTGTTGATTTTAGCCATATGTTTGATGATTTTCTGCCTTCTGCTCCACTTGGGAGTGTTTGCTTCTTTTTTTCCAGTTCTTTCAGTTCTGCTGTTAATTTGCTAATATGAGTTGTCACAATTTTCTTTTTGAAGGCCCTTAGTGCTATGAACTTTCCTCGTAGCACTGATTTCATTTTGTCCCACAGGTTTGGGTATGTTGTGCCTTCATTTTCATTGGATTTTAAGAAGTCTTTGATTTCCTTCTTTATTTATTCCCTGACCCAGTAGTCATCCCGAGAGAGCTGTTCACTTTCTATGACTGTGTAGGTTTTCTGTTATTTCGGTTGTTGTTGAAGTCCAGCTTTATTCCGTGGTGGTCTGATAAGATACAAGGGTTTTTTCAATTTTCTTGTATCTGTTGAGGCTTGCTTTGTGTTCAACTGTAAGGTCAATTTTGGAGAAGGTTTTGTGTGGTGCTGAGAAGAAGGTGTATTCTTTTGTGTTTGGGTGAAATGTTCTGTAGATATCTGTTAGGTTCATGTGGTTCATGACCTGTGTTAGACTCATTATTTCTCTGTTTGTTTTCTGTCTCGATGACCTGTCTATTGTTGTGAATGGGATTTTGAAGTCTCCCACTATTAATGTGTGGGGATCAATGTGCAGTTTAAGCTTCAGAAGAGTTTCTTTTACAAATGTAGGTGCCCTTGTATTTGGGGCATAGATATTCAATACTGAGATGTTATCTTGATGAATATTTCCTTTAATGAGTATGTAGTGCCCTTCTCTATCTTTTTTGATTTACTTCCGTTGAAAGTCAATTTTATTTGATATTAAGATGGCTACTCCAGCTTGCTTCCTTGGTCCATTTGCTTGGAAAAGCTTTTCCTGGCCCTTTACTCTGAAGTAGCATCTATCTTTGTTAGTGAGATGCATTTCTTATATGCAGCAAAATGATGAGTCTTGTTTATGGGTCCATTCTGTAAGCCTGTATCTTTTTATTGGGGAGTTGATTCCATTGATGTTGATGGATAATAATGACAAAAAGGTTGTTATTTCCTATTATTTTCATGTAGGTGGTAGTTGAGTATTTCTTTTGGTTTAGCTGCAGTGGATTTTTTTTTTTTTTTTTTGCTTCCTCTGTTTTCTTTCATGTGGTTATATTCTCTGGGCTGGAATTTTCCTTCTAGGATCTTCTGTAAGGCTGGCTTTGTGGGTAGATACTGTTTAAATTTGATTTTGTCATGGGATATCTTGTTTTCTCTGTGTATGTCAATAGAGAGTTTTGCTGGGTATAGTAGTCTGGCTGGGCACCTATGTTCTCTCAGGGATTCTAGGATGTCTGCCCAGGCCCTTCTGGCTTTTAAATTTCTGAGGAGAAGTCACGCGTAATTCTGATGTGTCTGCCATTGTACGTTACTTGATATTTTTCTCTTATAGCTTTTATTATTTTTTCCTTGCTCTGTACATTTAGAACTTTAATTATTATGTGGCGAGAGGAATTTCTTTTCTGGTCTAATCTGTTTGGTGTTCTGTATGCCTCTTGGAATTTTAGCATCATCTCTTTCATTATGTTTGGGATGTTTTCTTCTATGATTTTGTTGAAAATGTTTCCTGGACCTTGGAATCAGGAGTCTTCTCTTTCCTCTATGCCTGCAATTCTTCGGTTCCATCTTTTCCTTGAGTCCTTGATTTCTTGGATGTTGTGGGTGAGCACTTTTTTAGATTTCTTATTTTCTTTGGTTGTTGTACTGATTTCATTAATCAAATCTTCCATGCCTGAGATTCTATCTTTCATCTCTTATATCCTATTTTTGGTACTCATTTCTGTTGTTCCTGCTCCCTTCCCTTGATTTTCTACCTCTAGGATTGTCTCTGCTTGTGTTTTCTTTATTGCTTCCACTTCCAATTTCAAGTCCTGAACAATTTTACTCATTTTATACATTTCCTGCTCCAATTTGCTTGTCTTTGTTTGCAAATTTTCAAATCTTTTAAATCTTTTATTGCCTTGTTTCTTTCCCATTCATGTTGGGCTATGTTGGCTTGGAGGTCTCTAATAATATTCTCCATTGCTTTCATTTGTAAAATTGAGTATTCTTTAAATTCTTTCAGAGATTTAATTTCTTCTTGTAGGGACTCTATCACTTTTGAAAGTATAGATTTGTCATCATTTTCATGTGTTTCAGCTGTGGTAGGATGGTCAGAGCTTGCTGTACTAGCACAGTTGAAATCTGTTGGAGTCATATTTCCCTGACTTTTGTCAGTTCTGTTCTTTTGCTGGCCTTTAGCCATCTGGTTGTTCTTAGCTGTTGTCTCCTGGTACTTTCTGGGCTTGGGGCCAAGGGAGCTTTGATGTAGAGGCTGTTTAACTTGGTGATCTGTAGCTCTCCACAGGCTGGATGGGGCCTTGTGTGGGGGCTGGTTCTCAGTGCTTCTTCCAGTGCTCACCCCTTCCTGCTGTATCCCAATTGGGAACTCAGGTCAGAGTTTATGGTGGGATGTGTTATTCCTGCCTGCAGGTTCCTGAGATCCAACTGGTCTTCTTAGTCATGTTGGTGTGGATTGGCAGGCCAAAGACTGTATGCTGGAGCTGTAGCTCCCCTGAAGCTTATGTGTCGGGATAGTGATTGTTGTCCTCCCAAGCTTCTCTCAGGAGCTTCCCAGGTTCAACATGTGCCTTATAGCCAGAAGCACTGTGATCTGGTACAACCCATGTCACCCAGGCAATGAGCAATGGTTCGGGTTTGTTTCACTGCTCCCAAGTCAGAGCTCTCTATGTTGTAGCTTGGGTATTCAGCTGAGGGGCAAGGCAGGTGCAGTCAGGGAGTTCTGATGTCGAATTCACACCCTGTCCACAGTGCTTGGATTCAGAGATGCTCAGCTGCCTTTTCCCAGCCAGAATCACTGTGCTACAGTGTAGCCTGCTTGTGCCTACATGGCTTCTGGCAGTTTCCCTGTAGCTAGGGTGTCAGGACTATGGTTGTGGTCCTTCCATGTTCTTCTCCATGGGGGGTTTCAGGATCAACCTGAGCCTCTCAGTCAGAAGTTGTTTGGGTAGGTGCATCCCACCTGCTCAGGCTGTACGCAATAGTTCAGAACTGCTTTACTGCTCCAGACCAAGATCTAGATGCTGTAAACAGAGGCAGTAGACTGAGAGCCCTCCCAAAGTAGGTGTGGGCAGTGAGTTCACAAAGCATCTCCAGCACTTGGACTCAGGGGTGTTCTCAGTGGCCTTTTCTCTGTTAGAGGTGCTGTGTTCCAGTGTAGCCTCTCTGGGTCAGTGGGGCTTCTAACAGATTCCCCGGTAGCTAGGATGTCAGGACTGTGAGTATGGTCCTCCTAAGCTACACTTAGGGAGGGTCCAAGGAACAGCCTGTGCCTCTCTGTCAGAAGTTTTGTGGTCAGGCACTCTGCCCACTTGGGTAGCATGCCCCAGTCCAGTGCCATTTCACTGCTTTGGGAGGAGATCTATATGCACTAGAGGCTGTATATTTGAGTGTCCTGCTGAAGTGAGCATGGGCAGAGAGTTCCAATATGGAGTTCACTCAGTGAGTCTCAGCTGCCTTTTCCTTGCCTTCATTGCAGTGCTCCAGAGCAGCCTTCCTGGGTCAGCAGGGGCTTCCACCAGACCCCCTGTAGTCAGGCAGGGGTGGGCAAGGAGTTCCAATTTGTATTCTATATCTTCCCCACAGTGCGCTTGGACTCAGGGAAGCTCAGCGTCTGCCAGCTGGATCCCGCAGTAACCAGTCAGCTAGACTTCCACCATACTGAATATCCCAGGGAGAATCGCCCTCTGTCTTACTATAGTGGCTCTGCTGGTATTTTTCTGGGTGTCTGAACACCTGCACAGATGCTGCACAGAAAACTGAGGGAGTCCTCTGTTTGGAGGTTGAAACCACCAAATGGTGTCTTGAAAGGATCTGATATGTCATCTTCCCCACTGTGGCAGGGAATGCAGTCTCCCGGTGGGAAGCACTCCATGTCCTGTGTCCACGACTCCAATCCTCCAGTGTCTACATTTCCAGTACCGAGTTCTTTATTGTCCCTGGCTTTGCTGGGCAAGCCCAGATAGGCTTGTGCCTCACAAACTGCCATTCAGCAGGAGTATATCTCTGCAGTTGTCTAATCTGTCTTCCTGATGATCAGAATGTGTCTGACTTGATCACCGCCATCTTGCCCCTCTTCTTGCTTTCTTGAATCTCCACTCTGATGCTTTCCTCTCAGCATGATGTCTTTCCATATCCCTGGAGCCTGAGCTCACAGTGACTAAGAGACTATGGTAGAAATAATGAAATATTGTTCAGAACCTGAGGCTTTTGCTCTTTTCTCTTCACTATGAACAAATGACACCTAAATATGAGATATAGACTGGGAAGCAAAGTCAAGTACACCAATTGTTCCAAATAAGACATGAGCACATGAGAAAAATCATGTTAAAACAACAGAGTTGTCCTGCTACATTATAGTTTACAAGAGCTTGTAGAGTACTTAACTTGGATCAGCCAAACCAGATCCAGTAAACCATAGAATTATGAGAAATAAGTGATTGTTTTGTTATTAAGTTTCAATGTTGTTTGTTTTAGGATGATATAAACCAACTGACATAAAATATTGAATGAAAAATATTTAAAGGGCAAAGATAATGAGGACTGGATATAAGTTCCCGTACCTTCTAAAACATATTTAGAGCTAGGCCTATTAAAAAAAAAACAACAACAACATTTTACTTTATATTCACCAAATTATGATGTAACATCATAGAGTTTAGTATTAGAGTATTTAAGTCATTTATTTGAAGAATAGAATAATGGGTTTTCATGTGTTGTTTTATGAGCAATATGTGGTTGATCCTGGCTGGACACCAAGTTGGAAGACTTCTAGGTAGATTCTGCTTCGGATAAGAGCTAGGTGGCATTTCTAGTAGGTAGGTCACAGACAAGGATAAAGCAATAAAAGACTGCATGTGTTTCCCATTTTAGGCTTATAAGATTTAGAAGAAACTCTGAGTTACTGACTCATCTACAAAGTCATTTAAAACAGTTGAGATTGAGTACAATGGGCAATGGGGATAGTGCTAATTTTATTTTTAAAAGAAATTGCCTCCAAGAAGAATAAGCACACAGCGTTTAGCTTCATAGAGCCATTGGCAAATCCAAAAAGATGCGAGCTTTGAGGTTATCAGCTAGTAGCACTGTCTGCTTGTCAGGACTGAAATCAAGAATGTTCTGATTCATTCTTTAGTAAAGATAAAAAGCACAAACATCCTTCCATAATAAAACTGTCTTTGTATAAATTTACTTTGACTGTTCAATTCTGTAATGTTTTAGTCTTAAATGACTAAGACTGTAGAATATAATTATTGTATACCAAATTAAATTGATGTTCAATTTTGTTAAAGTGTCCAAATAAATTTGGCAAACAAATCTACTGATGACAATTAAACACATACAATATTACATTTTGGATATTGTCTCTCTGTGTGATTCAATCTGGATAATTTGTGACCTGCAATATGGAACACAGGGACAGCTAAGAAATAAAATTGCTCTTTCAGATTAGGTAGATAGCACCACCATGACAAGGATGTCCCAAATCCAGGAGTCATTGATTACTGAACAGGTGATTTATAGGTTGTCATGGATATTTGTTGAGCAACTGCTGAGACTAATGGGACTCTGTGGAGATGAGAATGATTGTGAAAACATCCTTGCCTTTAGATAACGGTATTGGTATAGAAAAATTAGATAATGTAAAGAAAAAAAGAAAAACATTGCAATTACAATGTGTAAAAGACTATCAAAGGCCCAGGGAAGGCAAAAGACTGCAAGACACACAGAAATAAGGCAACAGCCATTAAAGCATTAAAATGGTTTCGAAGATAAGCTACCGACTTTTCAGCCAGAAAAGGAGAGGGGAAAAAATGAGAGAAAGCTTTTTAAAATATTATGAATAAGGTGCTTGACTTTCACATATTTAGAGAGAGCATTTTCTTTGGTTTGGTTGGAGATTATGTTCACTGGAGATTATAGAAGTAGCTGGAACTGAAGAGCACAGTTTGGATAGGATGGTGGATGGCCTGAGGTGCCATAATGGGAACTTCATGCTAGGGGAAATGGAGCACAGAAGGCTAGAGGCACAAAGCGACCTAATAGAATATAGTGGTCAGCTCTAAATAGCAGATTACAGGACCCCTGGGTAGGATGCTGAGCTACTGGTTGTCAGGAAGCAGATCTATTTTTCAAGTGACTGTTAAGAACACTGTTTCCATTGTGGCCAATTATAATCTTAATTTTGTATCAATATACAAAGATCAATACCGATGTAGTCCAATACGATCTTATTTTTGCACAATAAACAATGGTCAATACCACTTTAGCCAAATATACTACTAATTTTGTCTCAATATACAAAGGTATAAGGGCATATTCAATAATCTGTCCCTTTTTCTTGGTCCTTCCTGTGCTATGTCTATGTCTCATTTTTCTCAAGTCCATGCACTCCTACATAGGAGAGGAAGAAGGATACAGAAAAGGAAAAGTAGGAAGTCCCTGGGTCTAACCTCCAAAACCCATTAAACAGGACCATTTAACAGCTTGTAATCTCTTCCCCAAAATAACAGAGTATTCAGTTATCCTTCAAATAACCAAAAAGGGGGGGGGGCAGAGAAACACCCTCCCCACCCTCTGGGCATGGGACGTCACTCTCTTAAAATGACTTCCTGCTGATTTGGGTCGTAGTAAACCTGTTTGGGGTCCCAACCAAAATGGAAAAATGGTTAAAAATGTTAGTACAATCCTTTTATGTTCAGTCCTTCTGTTCTCAGCTGTTTGGATGTCCTAAGGAGTTTGTAGGCAGAAGCTGATCTTGCAGGCTTTACTGAGGTTCTGGCTGGGGCATTGTGTAGAGGTGAATGGTCTTAGCGATATTGAATTGTTGTGGTTGTAGGCTTTTGATGGAGACAGCTATTGAGGGAGTCTGTCAGGCTGAATCAACTGGGTCACTCGTCTTCTTTGGTGTCTGATTCTGTATTCTGCTGAGGTTTCCGTTGTCGAGTTGTCCCTGGGTTCCTTGAATGGATGCTTTGATTCTCCTGGAAAGATAAGAACAGAGCCCTGCCCTAATCCTAACTCTGGGACAATTACCCTCTTTTTTTTGGGGGGGGGGGGCTAGGTAATATTTCTCCTGAAGCAAATTTGGTTTTTGACAATATATAAAGTGTTATCTTTCAATCTGGGCTAAAGAAGAAATTATTTTGTTATTTTGGAGCTAAAATGGTATTGACCCTTGTATATGGATGTAATATTAAGATTGTATTGGGCTACATAGGCATTGATCTTTGTATATTGATACAAAATTAAGAGTATATTTAGCCACAATTGAATAGATCTTTGTATATTGATACAAAATTAAAGGTAATGCTTCCTAATGGTATCATACCTAGAGATACTTAAAAATAAAATGTGAAGCTCTGGCCTCTTGATACCAACTGTCTAAAACTGTTTAGGATAGTTAAGAAAAACAAACTCCTAGTCATGCAAACATGTCACTTTGTTAGCTACTATGACAGTCTATCACAGATATTCTCTAAACTACTCAGTAATCAAGTTGCTAAGAGACAAGCACAATTTGCTTATCTAAATACAAGAGATGGATAGGGCATCTTCAAAAACCCCAAGAGATCTGCAGAATATGGCATTCAAAGATGTTATCTTAAATTAAGATTTTTTTTTATATCGAGACATATCAACTCCTGACAGCACCCCCTATTCTACTCCAAGTAGAAGATAAGCATCGAAGAATCTCCAGTGTGAGATGGCTGAATTAGTGGCAAGCCTATCTCTTGGCATGAAAAAACTCCTTGCTTCAACTGCAGACAGACTGCTGTCCAAAAAGGACAAAACTTGGTAGCAGGGAAGTCGACAGCCTAGCTCTGCCAAGACAGGTTAGGTAAGTCCTTCATAATTCCTGCTCTACAATCAATGTCTGTCAGAGAAACAGGACCAAAAGGCTGAAGACGGATGCTGGAATGTGTGGAGAGAAAAGGGGAACTGTCCAGGCAGTCACTGGTTTGTCATTTCTTAGTATTGGAAGCTGCAGGCCCTGCACTCCCTATATAATCAGATATATTTATCCCTCTCAGGTCTCTAAGGTGGTTGAAGAATAGACAGCTAGAGTCTCATAGTTAAATTTTGAGTTGTTTAGGAATCAGGAGGGCATTCTAGATGTAAGAAGATGGGTATAATAGTGAAGCAAGTTAGTATGAAAGCTAAGTCAGTTATAGAACTTTAAATTCATGGAGATGGTTAGATGGTAGAATGTTAAAGTCAGGGGCCAAATATGTATGAACTGGACATTGGGAAGGTATACTGGGCCATTTAACACTCATAAATGTGGCATATTTATTTCTGTTGTTTTGTATAGTATTTACTGTTATTAGAGAAGGAACCATTTGTTGGACTGAAAGGGGAAGCTGTTGGGGGGAAGAGGGTGGAAGGGTGGGACAGGAAGGGGGAATTGGGAAGGGTTTGTGACTGAGATGTAACTTGAAGAAAAAAAAATAAAATATTTAATTAAAAAAAGAAAGAACACTGTTTCCAACAGCCATATAGTACAGGATAACTATCCTACAACCAACAGATAGAAAGGACAAGGAACATAAACTTTGTTACCTGTTATTGGGACACTTTGCCCTAGTGGAGCTGCCATATCGGCCCCCAGTGCAAGTGGAAGTTCTTTGCTCTCATATGACTGCTGAACTGAAGTAGGCTGATATGTAGGGCACCCCACACTGGAGGAGTAGGACAGGTGGGAGAAAGGGGAAAGGGTGGGAGGGTGGGGCCAGGAGGGCTGCAGGGAGGGGATGTGATGGAGATGTAACTTGAAGTAATGAATAAACTTAAGAAAAAAACAAAATAAACAAAAAAGTAGAACACTGCTTCCAACAGGAAGTGTGAATGAGTAGGGAAAAACTAAAGAGGACAAAAATCTTAGGCAAGAATATGAGTTCAGGCATGGGCCCAGCATGAATCATATCCAGGATGAGCTCTGCTGTATAAATTCCACCTCTGTGTCTGTTTTACCAGTCAGCCATTGGGTAGAATCTCTTCTGAGGAAGATGACTTAAACCAAAAGGCACATTTAGCTCTCTCTATCAGTATGTTCCCATGACCAAGGACAACCCTCTGAAAACCAAAGGCACAAGGTTACAATGATAAGTGCAAAAATGCTAAGCAATGTGGCATGAAGATGCTTAAAAGTTAAAAGACGCTTGAGGCTCTGGGAAGGCATTGATGTAATAGCATCTGCTACAGAGGGGCAGTGGGAAAGGGAACAGAACACTATAGTTACCAAACCCTGTTTGAGTCATACTGTGAAGTTTCTACAGGTGTTTGCAAGGGGGATGGCCAGTATTATACTGGAAAGTGTTAGGATAAATAAAAGAGTCTGTTTACTCTTAAAATTCTCAGACTCCTCCTTAATGATCCATGCAATACATACAAGATGAAATATTTTCAAGCTTATTTAGACAGGACATGCACTGGAAAATGTTTGCTTGGGAGATGTTAGGAGTTTACACTGATGGGGATAATGGGGTGACTGAATTGTGAGAGTGATAGGTGTATTAGGGGTATCTTGTCTGCTGTTTTAGTTTTTTTTTTAAGATTTATTTTTATTTTATGTGTATTGATGTTTTGTTTTTATAAATGCCTGTACACCATGTGTGTGTAGTGCCTTTTATGGCCTGAAGAAGTCATCAGATTTCCTGAAGTTGGAGTTTAAGACCTTTATGAGCCATAATTCCCATTCTGGGAATCAAACCCCATTCTTCTGGATGAGCAGCCAGGGGTCTTAATCGCTGGACCCTCTTTTCTGTCCCCCCCCATCACTGGGGCAGTGACAAAGTGATACTTTGGTAAAGTGAGAGTAAAATGACCAATTCAAGTTTTGATTTCACGAGTTTAAAATATTGAAAGGAAGGAAGAAATTTCAAACTGAGGATGTTGCTGTGGAAGGTGTGAGTGCACACCTAAGTACAGTCTGTTTATGAGCTCACTCAGGAGCAGGGGGTGGGCAGAAGAAAGGGTTAAGATGGACCTTGAACACTGGCTCCTGCCAGTCGTGTTAGTAGTTGTAAATCTTAAGGCAGGAGGATTGTCTTGAGTTGAAGATCAGCCTTAGTTGTACAAAGTGAAGCCCTGTCTCAAAAATATCCAAAGAACAGAAAAGAGAAACTCAAGTGTAATCTGGAGATAACAAGTGGAAAAGGAAGTAGAGAAATAGATCTTTCTGGTGTCATTAGTGAACCATGAGGAATTTCTTTGAAGTTCATGAGTGAAGTAAATCTTCATTAAGTTATCAAGTGTTTATGGTTAAAATGTGTCAGAAACAATACCAGTCTCTAGAACTGGAAAAGTTAGATGATATTTGCATAGATAAAACTGTGTTTGTCTTCTTAGACATCAGATGGATTTTGTATTGAAGGGACTGTGAAGGTTTGGAGGAGAAGGACATTTAGTCAGGACTTGTAGTAAGAGCATTGCATATTGGTGAGCACTGTGCACAGTACTATGGATGCTAATTGGTATAGTTTCCCCAAAAGTATTCCATGTTGCTTTGGCAGGAAGGAAGAGAACAGAAGTTTGACTTGATTAAGAGCTAATACGTTTTAAGACAGATTGATAAAATTCAAAGTAGGATGAACAAGATTTCACTGGGGGAAAAACAGACAGAATACAATAGAAGTAGAAAATGAACTGTTCTTATCACTGATCTGAAGGTGACAAAACTGAGATACTGAGAAATATGTAGCAAATTGCGTAGTCCACACTTCTATAATTGGTAGAGCTAACATGAGAAGCCATGCAGTGTGCTTGTGAGTTAAAAAAAAAAAGCATGTAATGTTTCAGCATGATTCCTCACATGGGTAATGCTTAATACTACATTGATAATACTGTTATAATGTGAGGTTCAGTGCTCATAATTACAAGCTATGCAGAACTGTGCTGCTGTGTGATTGGATCTGATGCCTGGGAGGAAGGAACTAAACATCCACTCTCAATTTCTTTGATGTAGGCAGTGGCTTTGACTACATCATGCTCATAACAGGCTTTTGTATGTGGGGTTTGTGAGCTCGCCAGAGAAGAGGGCTTGGATTCAACTCCTCAGTGGCCATGCAGAGCCTCCTGCAGACTGCAGACCTCTTTGGCAGCATTCATGGAAGATACAAGCCTGGAGTAATATTTTCAAAGTAACAGGGGTAGCTAACAATTTAGGTTCTAGTGACATATTTCCTGCCATTGAATCTTAGCTCAGCAGGTTAGCAGTTGTGAACTTTGGGAAAATTGCTTTGCATTTTGTCACCTGGTCTCTTGTCTCAGTATTGGAGCAATTGCTTAATCAGTTGCTTGTCAATCCTTTCTCACTTATCCTCCCTCCTTTCCTTCTTTCTTTCCTTCCTCCCTCCCCCCCTCCCCCCCTCCTTTCTTTCTTTCTTTCTCTTATTAGGCTTGTAAAAAAGTGTTTTTGGTTTGGAGAACTTGGAATGTAGTTGACATGTAGTGACAGCTGTTTATGAGTTAGTTGTTATCAGTAACCTCCCTTGTGTTCCTCTTAACAACTGAGAAAATTGGGGTTTAAATTATTAAGCACCTTTCACAAGGAAATGCAGCAAAAGACAGAGTGAGAATTTAGACATACAGAGTGTGACTCCTGAGTTTGTATTTTGAAGCAGTAAACTAAATTTCTTTCTGCAAACTCAATTCACATGGTAACTGTATATATGCTCTAAGAAGCATCCTTCGTATCATGATGATGTGTAAAAAAATAATAATAATTAAATCACATTAGTTGCCATTTGTAGAAATAAATATTGCTAATTAAATTATTTACTAGTATTTAGATTATATTTAATTGGTCGGTGGTGGTTAATCTTTAACCCGCCATTATAAATGAGCACACACATGTGGATTTTAATAAGCCTTAGCCTGAACTGAACAATCTTGGCCCACCTAAGCTAGCTCTTAATTCTATTACCCAAATATGACCCCATATATACATATGTCCTCTTGGACTGCCATTCTCCACACTATGTGGATGTTCCTGGCCATGTGAAATGAGGTTCTTCTTTCTTAACCCATGGTGTATCCTCCTCCTTCCTGCTCCTGGCTAGAATGAATGAATCCTCTGTCTAAAGGACAAGCTTCCTGTTCTAATCTCAGGAAGTCCCATTTCTCTCTGTCTTTGCCAAATCTCAGGCCTCAGCATTTTATTTAACCAATCAGAGTCAATGTAAGTAACAGACAGCAAACAGGACAAATTAACATTTAGAATACTTAACACTACCCCATCAATGATAGGTATCTGGATATTTGGAAGCTTTTAGTTTTGTATATATAATAAGATTTGGAACTTAATTAGAAGTATATAATGAATTTCTGATATTTTATCATTACTTCACACAGGAATGGGTATTTGCTAGATTCTTAATAAAGGCATTGTTTTTCTAAAAAGTAAATGAAATATAAGAGAACCAAGGCTGAAGAGGTCTATTAACATTAGGGCTAAATGCTGAATTTTTACTTTGCAAATTAGCCAAATCACAGTACAACCATTTGACTGTTAAGTGTTATATTTGAGGAAGTAGAAAATCTAAGGGGTGGTGAGGAGATGGAACAAATCCTTTTCCAATAAGTAGTAGAAGAAGGAATAGGAATGATTTTATTTAGATGTAGAACACTAAGTACATAAAGGCATGGAAATCTCTTCAAAGGAATAGTGAAAAGCCTAGAAGAGAAAATGAATGACTAATAAAGCAACATTTGTGAAACATTAAAGACTAATAGGTGGATGTGGTGGCTCCTGCCAGTTATGTCAGTATTTGTAAACCTAAGGCAGGGGGATTGTCTTGAGTTGAAGTTCAGTCCTGTCTCAACAAATCAAAAGAACAAAAAGGAGAACTTGAGTATAATCTTGAGATTACAAATATTATGGGAAGTGAAGAAATAGATCTTTCTGGTGTCATTAGTGGACCATGAGGAATTCCTTTGAGTTTCACAAGTGAAGTAAGTCTTCATAAGTTATCAAGTTATCGTTATTAAAATATGCCAGAAACTATGCCAGTCACTGAAACTGGGAAAGTTAGATGATATTTGTGTAGATAAAACTGTCCTTGTCTCCTCATATGTCAGATGGAATTTGTAATGAAGAGATTGTGAAAGTTTGGAGGAGAAGAACATTGACTTGTAATAAGATCATTGTAGATTGGTGAGTACTGTACAGAATGCCATCGATGCTCATAACTTGTATAGTTTCTCCAAAATTATTCCACATTGCCTCAGCAGGAAGGAAGATAATAGAAGTTTGACTTGATTAAGAACAAAAATGTTTCAAGACAGATTTGTGAAATTCAAGGTAGGATGAAAAAAAAGGGCTGCAATTATGAACATTGGGGTCTTAAAATACAGGCAGAAAGCAGACAGTGAAGAGTCAATAGAGGAGAAAAAATAAAGGATTTCTGAGGGACAGTTAAGGGAAGCAAGTTAGAACTGTAGTGGGAACTGGGTTCAGGTACTTAGGATTGCAATGGGAGTGTTGCTCAAAGCCTAGTGTAGGTGAAGATCATTGAAGCTAAGGGGGTTACAGACATTATACATATACACATACATATACATACATATACACATACACATACACATTCATATACATATACATATTACATTGCAGATATGAATTCAATGATGATCCTGGAAAGAATTACAACACGGACTAAACACAAATCAGTTGTCACTGTCCTCTGTGAATGAGTGAATGAATATGTGGCATTGAACTTCTAGGGCATTAACCTTAGCAATATCCTGGATGTGCAATTCTAGGACCCCAGAGTCAATCTTGATTGCGTTTCTGATTCACCAAGAGATGAGTAGCAATTTTCTGCAAAGTGAAATATATTTATGAACCTTATAGTATGTCTTGTGCCTGTAATCCCAGTACTTAGGAAGCTGAGGCATGAGAATTGTTGGGAATTTGAAGGAGGCTTGGAATAGATAGTAAATTTTAAATCACTCTGGGTTAGAGAGCATGATTCTTCTGCCTTAAGAAAGAACAATTTCCCTCCAAAACAATAGTAACAACAAAATAAAAACATAGTAACAAAATCCCCCACCCTTCCAAAATTAGTTTAAGAAAATTCAAAACACACTTTAGTTTTTTTTTAATTTCTTGTTTAAGTTTCAAAATGAGTCAGAATGTTTGAGGCTATTCTTTTATCATAAGTGCTGAATGCAGGTATGCTAAGGAAAATGAGATACTACCCTAGAGATATGAAGGGTTGGGTAACATCTGAATTATGTTACACACTCTTACTAGAGATGAGAAATTTTCTATGCAGAAGGGAGAGTCAGAAAATAAAATTATTTTACTTGTGTGCCAAAATAAGGCAAAGAAACTATGTGAAACAGACATCATATTCTTCTCTTGTACACACTAAAAGAGGGTGAAGATGTCTCCTCAAGCAATACTATAGTAGATATGTGCCTAACTGCTTGGCTCTGTCCAACTCTTCAGAGAAACATGCCAGCATGAAAATGAGCAGAATGTACCCAACAGACACAGTATAGGATAAGGTCAATGATCGCTATCTACTGCTATGTTACAATCTTGATTATGATTTGAAAATCTCAGAAATTCTTCCAGAGGTTCCCTGTCATTCTTTCCTATCAGTCTGCAAGCTACTTCACCTAATGCCTCCCACACTGAGGAAATTATTTGCTTAACTCAGTTAGAGTTCCCTAGTACATGTGACCTGCGACAAGTGGTTTGATCATCCTGTCTTGGATCTTTATTTCACAATGTGCACATTGTGACTTTAGCTTACAAATGGATGACTTGAAAATTAAAGCTATTTTTTTTTTCACCTAAGAGAAATATCAACAACATCTGGAGGCTGTGATAAGAGTCCACACCAAGCCAGTGGCACTGCTGGTCCTCATTCCAAAAATTCTGTGGACCTGACAGCCTTTTAAGATTTCACTTATAATGTCTTGTGATTAAGGCTTATTATTTTATTCTTGTTGATTCAAGGTAGGCCAATACTTGGCTTATAGTTGACTCCATCTAAACACAGGTAACTAACTCTTCATCTTCTTGGATGTAGATATGGATTAGTTTGTAGCTAATCCAGAGCAGAACAGAAGGATAAACTTGCTTTCCTGACCCATTGCAGAATCAAGATTTCATAAGAGACCCTGGACAGTCCTTATCTAGTAGGCAAATCCCTCTTCAGCTTCTCCATCAAGCTCACTGTTATTATAGCACTATAATTTCTAACACATAGAAGCATCGTAAATATGAAAAAATATATCATTTGCTTCATTCCATACATTCAATTTTCGCCCAATAACAAATTTGTGGGCATCAGGATAGGACTTACTTGTATGAGCATGACACAAAATGGAAATAGTGATTTGCTAATACAATGGTGGAAATAATGTCTTGAGATCTCTCTGAGTCTAATATATATATATATATATATATATATATATATATATATATATATAT
>CAJQZJ010034129.1:1948034-1971189 GCA_907164525.1 Lophiomys imhausi
ACACACACACACACACACACACACACACACACACACACACACACACACACAAAGTAAAAGAAATTTGGAAGAGAACAGCCTGTAAGTTACAACTAACCTCAGTTGTAAACGTGAAAATGAGACTATGTGGGCTGTGAGTGTGAGCAAAAATTTCTGCAACTTCACCAGTCAGATAATTTTGTCTATAAATGGGTAAATAGTAGGTAGGGTAACTTTAATGCAGTTTATTTCCAGATCTGAGTCTTGTTTCAGGATCCCTACCACCTCTTTGCATAAGCATGGATGTAAGATATAGGCTTTCTTCCCTGCCCCCCACCCTATATGTTCTCTGAAGCACTATCACCCCATCAGCTTCCAATTTTCAAAACAACTTTCCATAGGCTATGAGGTACAAGTATTGTTCTTTAAAGATGGCTCTAATTTAATTAATAAATAGCCGTTTTTAAAAAAGTCTCAAATCGCTAAACATATCCAAGGAAGATCAAGTGTCTGCCACACAGGCAATCAAATAAATAGATTGAACAAGAAGAAAATGACTCTGGAATTCTCACTGTTCTATTATTAACTAGCAATCTACATATTTCCCCCCCCAATTAATGCCTAGAATGGGGTCTGAGTCAGTAGAAACCTAATTATTGGCTTATCGCTTTGTTGATTAGAAGTCCTACAACAGTTGCTATATCTGCTTCATTTGCATATGCTCTGCCACTACCCCACAGTAGGATGCCAGTCACCATTTGTCACCAGAAGTCCCTGCAGTAGCTAGGACTTTCTGTGGAAATGTGTACCACTCACAGTGTTAGTCTGCAGAGCAAATGCTTTCTTGCTCCTTCTTTACTTATTGAAGATGAAGCATCTTTGGCACTGGCCATTCAAGGCACTGCTCCTATACATGCATAATGAACTATTAGAATTTCCTTTAATACTCAGCTACTGTCATCTCATTAGACAAATGAGCATGTAAACAAGCAAGCAAAGCCTTTCCAATGATACCCCTGCCTACACTGCCCATTATCCTGGGACTAGATCATATACATATTATTAACTTATTGGCCCAGAGCAGGAACTGGCTGGCCTCCAACATAAGAAAATGAATACCGCTTGACTGTCCCACATTGCAGTTAAGAGGATTGAGTCCAGAGGATGTTCCCTGGAAGTACATATTAGGAATTATATTCATAGCGCTCACACTAGATTTTTTCAATGGTGTGTTTCATCACATACTTTTCATTAGGATGTTCTGAAATTTGCTATTTTAGCTTTCTGTACCCTCTATAGCACCAAAGACAACTGACATTGCAGTCCTTTGCCTACTTCAATGAGAAAAATAAAGCTGGTAGGAAGAAGAGGCTGTATATTTCTGTACATACCTTGATGATATTCTCAATTCTATCCTCCACCCCCATTGGAAAATCTGCCTGCACTATTTCCTTATTTACTCAAACTGTTAACTATGAAGCCACAGGTACGAAAAGAGAGAAGCCCAAACTGTACATAGGCAAGGTGAGAGGCGTCCAGGGGATGTTGAAGATTGCCTTAACACATCTAGTACACAGCACGGTACACAAGCTGAGCCATGTCTGCTTTTCAGATGGATTGTGTGGCAGCTCCTTCATCCCGTGATCACAATGGACCACCGCCTCTGCTGTGGGTGGTACTTTTCTTTGTTGGACTTGCCATGGATTTATTTTTGAATCTTTTTTGGAATTCTTGTCATTGCTTCATTCAATCTTATTCTTTCTATAAGTCCTAGCCTATAAGACCTCCTTTGAGAAGTCTTCTATAATCCCTTTAAAGCCACCAAAGTCATCTCTGGTATGTGTTATACTATGCTTTCAGTTGATCTATCGCAAAATGTTTTTTGAGACATTTTTCTATAATTATACTACCTACCTACCTTCCTCCCAAACTTGTCATAATATTTACAATAATGACCTCACTTTGTTATTTCACATGAAATATGATCCATTAAGATCAAAGTATTCTCTTTTACATCTTGAGATTCATGCCACTATAGTCACTACTATGAGATAACGCAGAGAGACATCATTTACAGACAAGTAAGTAGATATGTGCTTTGAAACACCTGCTTTTTTGATCACAGATGTGTTTGGAGAAATTGCTTAATCCTTTAAGAGTTTTAGTTTTCTCTTTTATTTGTAAGAGATTCCTAAGTAATGCCATTTGTTTTCTATCTCACTTTCTGATGACCCAACAAAAAGAGATTTAATCCTGAAACCACACATGAAAAATTCTGTTCAAAAAGAAGGTGATCTCTCTGAGAAGGTCATTGGGGAAGGTTTCTAAGAAAAGTTGGGAGATCAAATTCCTTTGAAGGGTTTCACTTCCATCTTTGGGTAGCTTAGCAAGAATCTTCATAAAGATGGGAGAAGAGATTAGTTCTTTGTACTCTTGAGACCATTTTTATACTATGAGACTTAAAAGTGATCTTAAATATATTAATTTAACCTACTTCATTTTAGATAGAGAAACAGAAGCCCCTTTTTCTGAAGTTTTTGTGAATGCTTTTCTAGAATGTTATACAAAATATGCTATTATCAGCAACAAACCAGAAAGGCATGGTCCTTAGCAACAGGGAAAATGAGGTGACACTATCAAAAATGCTGTCTTCACAGGCTCTAACTTTTAAAGTTTATTTTGAAGGGATGAAGGGAACAAAAGAAAATAAGCAGTGAGGAAGGCTACAGTGTTTACTCACTTAAAAAATTACAGTGTCTGTCCAGAGAACAGCATAGCTATTTTATCAAAGAAAATGTATTCACTTAGCAAAAACTGGGCCTCTATAGAGAAGTATAGATTTTCTTACCAATATACTTTTAAAAAATGGGCTGTTCCTAAGAGCAGGGTATAGATGCAGTAATGTCAGTCATGGGGACATGCATTCCTGCCATGTGTGGTCAAGAATTTTCTGAGTATAATCATAGTTATTATTTGCAGACAACGGAGCAATGAAGGTGTCTCCTTGCAAACTTCTTTACAAACAGTGCCTGGAATGAAATTCCTTTACATGGTTGGTCATATCTATATTTAACATCATCTTAAATATCACTTCTTTGATTCTGGACTGATTGCTGGAAGGTTTATTTATTTTTAACAATGAAAGAAATATTTAATGAACTAATGAACTTGATTCTTATCTTCAGGATTGTGGGTGAATGACTTTATTTTGTCACAGCACAGGACCTAGTGGGAAATAGCACTTACTTTCAATTGCTAGGAAGAAAGAGAGCAGTGGCCTACTTTTCAGTACACTTTATAATTCTCAAGACTTACTCTGGTTGGTGTGGCTAGGAGATGGATCCTAAAATAGCTCATGTTTCTATGAGTTGTATTTACAATAAAATCCCTTTACATGGTGTAGGACTAACTTCTGAGTTAGTTGTTCTATAGAGGCAGTTTAATGCAGTGTCAAGTACATAAAATAAAGTGAACTAGAAGATCAGGAGATCGAAGTATTGATTTTTCCACCCTTATGGAGAATGAGTACGAATGAATAACAATGAACATATTATGATTCAGGCTTTTTAAGGGCTTTAACATAATTTATTCCTTTAACTAAGGTGAATGGCAGGCCTGTGTTTTAATTTGGTCCACTAATTTATTTAGTAAACAGAAAAAAAATCACTTCACAGAAAGAAGAGCTGTAATTCTTATTTTCTTAATATCTGGTATGATCTCAAAACTCAAACAAACCACTGGCTCTCAGTGGGACAAGGGTCTGGGTCACCTCTCTAATCCAAACCATTTACAAAGCTGAAACACCTTCCACTGAGTTCCTCATGAATCTCTTTCTTATTGATAGAGTGAGCTTAGACGGTATCTTGGGCAGTGTGCTGATTGCTTCAATTCTGTTCTGCAATTTCCCATTGATATGGGCTCACTATCTGAATAGGTCCTATTCTTTGACAAAGCTTAATACTTACAGTAGCACCCACTAAAACACTGACTTGACTATCACCGCTGTTGGGGTCAACATGGGAAATCTATTTCTTGGGTTTTATAGGCCTTTGACATTGTGCTGCTGTAAAACACTGGGTTGTTCTACATTGTTTGATGACTGTGATATTCTTGGTGATAACCTCACAACCTTCACTGAACAGCCTTGGCAGAGTACCTCTTTACCAGTTTTCCTGTGTGTTCATACAAGGATCCCTCTAAGAAAATTGTGCCACAGTACAATGGGCTCTGCATGAATATCATAGCTTTCCTGAAGGATTATTCTTCATGCATTTGTGAATATTTCCAACCTGGCTTATCTGAGCTCTAGGATGCTGTCATTTAGTTTGTGTACCAAGAAACTAACAACTAGAATGACATCATTAGAAATAAACCTCTAGCCTAAGCTCTGGGCCCTCAGATACTATTTCTGGGTGACAAAGCATATGTGATTCACTGTGTAGTAAAGTGGGATAGTGCTGCTCAAACCCAAACAACAAGATGATATGAAGTTAGTGCAAGCATTTATCAAACTTCTACCTTTAGCTTTTAATTAGAGACTTCTAAATGTTAGGTAGCAATAAAATACTGACCCAATTACTAAGAGAATTTTGAGTGCTGCTGAGTGTGAGTAGTTTTCAAATGACCCTTGATCCTTCATACAGGGCTTTAGTTCAGACTGAGAGAGAGAGAGAGAGAGAGAGAGAGAGAGAGAGAGAATACATGTTTGTGTGATGGGTATGTTAGCATATGTGTATGTTCCTGTGAAGGTGAGAGATCAGCATCAGATGTCTTCTTCAGTCACTGACCATCTTATTATTCTGAAATAATGCCTCTCCTTGAATCTAGAATTCAGTGATTCCATCAGGCTCGATAAGCAATGAATTCTAAGGATCTACCTGCCTGTGTTCCCTTTCTAACTCTCCTGACAGCAGTTTCATTAAAGACATATGCCATCACACCTGGCATTTACATGGGTGTTGAAGATCTGAAGAAAGGCTTTCATGCATGTGAGGCAGGCTGTTTACTGGCTGAGTCATTTTCCCAGTCTCTGGAAGGAGAAATTTTGTGCTAACATCTCCATAACAAGAACAAGGACTAAAAAAAGTTCCTTTACCCCTAAAAGTTTCTTTGCCTCTCTAAGTGTCTTTCTGTCTAATTCAGTAATTGAGTCTGAAGTATTTATTTACCTACTTTCCTGCTTCCCCATCAGTCTTCAACTTGTGTTATTTTGAAAACTGGGCACTGATTTTCTTAAACTATCAGGTACTGCTATTTTCTTCTGATTTAAATTCTAGGTACTCATGAGATATTTTAATCTTAGTTTGCATCTAGCTTGATCAAAAATAGCAAGCCACTTGCAACCCAAAGAAAAGTATAATTGCCATGTTATAACACTACAAAAGTGTTTCTGTCCCTCTATCTTTTGTGATCTACACTGAATTGTGGCTGATTGGTTGTTTTAGTTGAATATATATTCCCAAAGCAAGGCCATCTTCTGTGAAATAGATGAACACTGGAAATTTCTACTGTGAAAAGAGTTAGAAATGAAACCCTGTCCCTATGCAATGGTAAGAATGTATCAGATCTTGGAAATTCTGAATAGTTTTGACTCACAGTGTCATTTCTGGAGAGACTCATATGCTCTACCTCACAGGAGAAGGCAGAATTTCTATGGAAAAATCCCTATTGTCTGTGAGACTGGCTGTAAAATCTCTATGAATATTGACTGCTTTAAGTGTGAGGAAATCTGATCAGTTTATGAAAATGAAGCTGAAGACGTCAAATAAAGCCATACACTATCATCTGGAAAGGAGCAGACATACTGTATTCTGCTATTGAGGATTCTTCAGTTAAATTAGAATAACACCTCACTTTTTAATGGATACTCTAAAAGCCAGATGGGCCTGAACTCTACAAACCCTAAGAAACCCCAGATACCAATCCAGCAAATCTTTCAATCATAATAGAAGGAAAAGAAAGACACTCTGTCATAAACCAAATTTAAGCAGAATCTATTTACAAATCCAGCCCCATACAAGATGTTAGAAGGAAAACTTCAACTTGAAGAGGCCAACTATACTATAGAAAACTAAATGTTATATCAGACCAGAAAATAAAAAGAAGGCAAAAAAGTATACTATAACAATAATATAATGGGAATCCACATGCAGTGTTCATTGATAACTCTCAAAATCAATAGTCTCAATTCCTCAATAAAAAGACAAAGACTAACAGAATGCATTTTAAAACAGGATCCTTTTGCTGCATCCAAGCAATACACACTAACATCACCTCATGGTAAAAGGCTGGGGAAAGATATTCCAAGCCAACTGACCTAAGAAGCAAGCTTATGTAGCCATCTTAATACCTGACGACAAAAAAAACCTTCAAATCAAAACTACTCAGAAGAGATGGGGAAAGATACTATATACTCATCAGTGGAAAAATCCACCAAGAGAACATTACAGTTCTTTACATCCATATACCAAACACAAGGGCACCCAAGTATGTAAAAGAAACACTACTACAGCTTAAATCACATATTGACCCTCATCAGTGATAGTGGGTGACTTCAATATCCCACTGTCACCAGTAAACAGGTCATCCAGACAAAAACTAAACAGAGAAATGCTGGAGCTAACTGACATTATAAACAAAATGAAACTAACATATTTACAGAAAATTTTACTCAAACAAAAGAATATACCTTCTTAATCAGAACTTCCTAGAACTTCTGGCAAAATTGTCCACATCTTGGGCACCAAGCATGTCTCAACAGATAAAAGAAAATTGAAATAACATTTTGCATCCTATCTGACCACCATGAGTTAAAGCTGGATATCTACAGCCACAGAAACAACTGAAAGCTTACAGAATCATGGAAACTGAAGAACTCACTACTAAATGAAAATTGGCCCAAGACAGGAACTAGGAAATAAATCTAAAATTTAATGAAAAGGAAACACAACATTCCCAAAACTTCTGGATCCTCGAAGAGGTAAAAGTCATTAAGTGCCTATGTAGAAAGAATTAATTAAATTATTTACTAGTACTTAATGTTATATTTAATTGGTTCAGTGGCTGTTAATCCTTAACCAACTATTATAAATGAGTGCATACAGACACCACATGGATTTTAACAAGCCTGAATTGAGCTATCTTGGCCCACCTAAACTAGCTCTTAATTCTATTACCCAAATGTAATCCCATATATACATATGTCCCCTTGGACTGCTATTCTCCACGGTTTGCCAATATTCCTGGCCATGTGGAATGGCCCATGGTGTGTGTCTTCCTACTTCCTGATCCTGGCTGGAATGAATTAATCCTCTGTGTAAAAGACAGGGTTCTTGTTCTAATCTCAGGAAGTCCCGCCTTCCTATACTCTTTCTGCCCAGCTAATTTGCCATCAGTGACTTTTATTAACCAATCAAGAGAATGCCTCAGAAGGGGCAGTAACCAGATCTGAGCATTAAAATCAGCCTATCAGACCTTCCCCAATATGCCTACATAAAAATTTAGAGATTTCCTATATTAGTAACAAAATGGCACACATGAAGTCTCTAAAACAAAAAGAAGAAATTACAACAAAAAGGATTGAAAGGAAAGAAATAGACTTATGGTGAAATCAATAAAAAAGAAACCAGACAAACAAAACCCAATACAACAAATAAATGAATTAAAGCATTGGTTCTTTGAGAAAGTCAGTTAGATTGACAAACTCTTAGTCAAATTAACTAAAAGATAGACAGAGAAGATACAAATTTACAAAACTAGAGACAAAGGGGGTACATAAAAATAGACACTGAAGAAATTCAGAGATTCATAAGGACATACTTTAAAAACCTGTACTGAATCAAATTGGAAAATATAAAAGAAGTAGATAAATTTATCAATATACATCCCCTATCAAAGTTAAATGAAGGTCACATAATCAACTTGAACAGATCTATAAGCCATAGGAAAATAGAAACAGCAACAAAGTCTCCCACCATCCCCCTCCTCGAAAAAAGCATGAGGGTTTTTTTAGGTTTTAGTGAAGAATTCTAACCTCAAAACTCTTAAAATTATTCTGCAAAATGAAAACAGAATGAACACTGATCAATTCTTTTTAACAGGCCACAGTTACTGTGATACCTACACTGCATGAACATTCAACAAAGAAAGAGAATTACCAACCAATTTTCCTTATGAACATAGATGCCAAGCTTTTCAATAATATTCTTGCAAACCAAAACAGAACACATGAAAAAGATCATCCACCATGATCAAGTAGGATCCATCCTATCGAGGAAGGAATGGGTCAATATACACAATCTACCGTATAAACAGACTGAAGGCAAAAACCACATGATCATCTCATTAAATGCAGAAAAGGCCTTTGACAAAATCCAACAGTCCTTCATGATAAGAGCCTTGCAGAGACTAGGGATACAAGGGACTTTCCTGACCATAGTACAGGCAGTTTACAGTAAGCCCATAGCCAACATGAACTGAAATGGAAAGAAATTGAAAGGATTTCTACTAAAATAAGAAACAAGGCAAGGCTATTCACTCTCTCCATATATGTAGAATACAGTACTTGATGTCTTAGCTAGAGCAATAAGACAACTGATGAAGATCAAGTGGACATAACTAGGAAAGAAGAAGTCAAAGTATCATTATTTGCAGATGATAAGATAGTATATGTAAGTGACCCTAAAAACTCCACCAAAAGCTCCTACAGCTGATAAACACTTTCAGCAAAGTAACAGGATATTTTGTTGAAACTATTACACAAAAATCAGTAGCCTCTTTATATGTGGATGACAAACAGACTGAGAAAGAAATGAAGGAAAATGTACTTTTCACAGAAACCTCAAAAATATCTTTGGTATAACTCTAATTAAGAAAATGAAAACTTGGTTGAGGGGCATCTAGGTTGTTTCCAGTTTCTAACTATTACAAATAAAGCAGCTATGAATATATATGAGGAATCATCCTTGTGGTTTGGTGAGGAATCATTTGGATGTATACCCAGAAGTGGTATGGCTGGGTCTTGAGGTAGAGCTTTTCCAAGTTTTCTAAGATTGCCAGACTGATTTCCACAGTGGTTGTACAATCTTGCACTCCCACCAGCAATGAAGGAGTGTTTCCCTTTCTCTAAGACCTCCCCAGCATGTGCTGTATTTGATCTTTTGATCTTAGCCATTCTGACAGGTGTAAGATGGAATTTCAGAATCATCTTTTTTTAAATAATTTATTTTTTATTTCTTCAAGTTACATCTCAATCACAATCCCCTCCCTACTCCCCCCTCCTGTCCCACCCTTCCACTCTCTTCCCCCTCAACCCCCTCATCCTCTACCCTTTTTTTTTTTAGTTTAAGGTATATCTTTTTCCCTCCAACAGCTCCCCCTTTCAGTCCAACAAATGGTTCTTTCTCTTATAACAAGAATCATCTTGAAGTTGCATTTTCTGATGATTAAGGATGTTGAGAATTTTTTCAAGTGTCTCTCAGCCATTAGGGATTCCTCCTGTGTGAATTCTTTGTTTAGCTCTGTTCCCCATTTTTTGATTGGATTATTTGGTTTCTTGGTATTTAATTTCTTGAGTTCTTTGAAAAATTTGGATTCTGTCAGATGTGGGGTTGGTGAAGATCTTTTCCTAATCTGTAGGTTGCCATTTGTTCGAATGAAAGTGTCTTTTGCCTTACAGAAGCTTTTCAGTTTCATGAGGTCCCATTTATTGACTGTCTTAGATCTTAGGTCTAAGATCCGAAGATCCATCATTAGGTCTTAGATCCTGAGCTGTTGGTGTTCTGTTCAGAAAGTTGTCACCTGTGATCAAAACAAAACAAAACAACAACAACAAAAATGTGGTACATCTACACAATGGAATACTACTCAGCCATCAGAAACAATGAAATCATGCAATTTGCAGCCAAATGATGGAACTAGAGAAGCTCATCCTGAGTGAGCTAACCCAGACTCAGAAGGATGCACATGGCCTCTATTCACTTATAGTCGGATTTTAGCCATATAGTACAGGATAACTATACTACAACCAATGCACCAAAGGGAACAGGAACATAGACTTTGTTACCTCTCAATGAGACACTTTGCCCTAGTGGTGCTGCCTTGTAGGCCCCCAGTGTATGAGGAGGCTCTTGCCCCTCATATGACTGCTGAACTGGGGTGGGGGACTGATATGTAGGGACACTCCACTCAGGAGGAGTGGGATGGAAGGGATAGGAGGTAGAGGGTGGGAGGGCAAGACTTCAAGGTTTGGAAAGAGGGCACTTTGATAGAGATGTAACCTGAAGTATTAAATAAACATAAAAATTAAAAAAAAGAAAATGAAAATTTCTATAACAAAAACTTTAAGATGTTGAAGAAAAATATTGAAGAAGATATGAGAAAATGAAAAGATCTCCCATATTTATGAATTGGTAGGACCACTATTACAAAAATAATCAACACATTTAATACAACCCCCATTAAAATTTCAACAAAATTCATCAGGGAAATTAAAAGGACAATGCTCAATTTCATATGGAAACATAAAAATGTCAAGATAGTTAGAACACTCCTGAATGATAGAAGAACTGGTAGAGGTGTCAGCATACCCAATCTCAAGCTGTTCTATAGAGCTATGATAATTAAAAAAAGCATGCTAGTGGCATAAAATGACACTTTGATCAAGTGGCATAAATGAAGACATTCTAATGTGTTCACACACCCATGGACTTTTGGTAAAGACCATGGCTTTTTGGTAAAGATGCCATGTATACATTCTGGAAAAGAAACAGCACTTTCAACAAATAGTGCTGGTGAAATTGGGTGTCTGCATGACAGAGTATGCACAAAAGTCAATTTCAATCAAAGGCCTCAACTTAAAACCAGATATACTGATTCTGAATTATTATAAAGTAGGAGAATAGCTTTGAACTCATTCGCACCAGAAAAGACTTTCTTAACAGAGCACTAATGGCCCAGGCACTAAGAACAATAATTAATAAATGGGAACTTGTGAAACTGAAAAGCCTCTGTACTACACAGGATGCTGTCATTCAGACAAAGCAGCAACCTACAGAATGGGAAAAGATTTTTTTCTTACCAACTATGCATGTAATACAGGGTTATTATCTGAATGTATAAAGAACTGAAAAATGCAGACATCAAAAACCTCCAAATAACCCTATTTAAAAATGGGGTATGTCTCTAAACAGAATTATCAAATGAATAAACTTAAATAGCTGAGAAACACTTAAAGAAATATTCATCATCCTTATCCAGAAGAGAAATGCAAATCAAAACTACTTTGTGATTTCATCTTGCATCCATCAGAATTGCTAAGATGAAAAAGAAAAAAAAAAAGAGAGTTCATGCTGGCAAGGATGTGGAGTAACTGGGGCATATTCATTCACTGCTGGTAGTAGTGTAAGGTTTTACATCCACTATGGATATCAGTACAGCAGTTTCTCAGAAAGATGAGATTTGATCGGAAGATCCAACAATATTAGTTTTGGACATCTACCCAAAAATACAATTCACTCTACTACAGAGGCACTTGCTCATGCATGTTCTTTGCTGCTCTGTTCATAATAGCCAGACACTGGAAATACTGTAGATGTCAGTCAGTGGATGAATGGATAAATGTTTTCATATTCAGTCATCCTTTATTTTCTGTCTAGAAAATACTATTATTTCCTCCTTGATTTCTAATCTATTCACACTGAGTTTTATTTTCTGCACCTGGGTTCTGCTACTTTCTCTGTATCTCAGGATGTTGAATTCTGCTATTTGAGCTCTCTTTCTTGAGTTCTGGACAAAACTCGATTCTTTTATATTTTCAGTTTTCCTCAGATACTCTTCTGGCATATTATTCATACTCATGTTCAATCCCTTTATTTTGTGTCACATGTTCACTCTGTGGTGTCCTGACCTATTCTGGTTCTACATTTGTTCTTTGGGTAACCTCCACTGCTTCCAACAAAAACTGAGTTGCATAAGAAGATACATGCTTTTAGCCATGACACCACTATTTCTCACTTGCATAGATCAGTTCCTGGAGAAGAAAAACTGTATTTGAATACACAGGGATGAGAAGTTGGGGTTTGGTTCATTTTTGGAAAAGTCCCCTAGGAAGCAGAGATAAGAAGTTGAGGATGTGAATAGAGCATGTAGCTAATTAAGTGTGTAAAGCAGTCCTTGATTTTGTACAGATAAGAAGCCTGTGCAAAACTGTATTAGATCTGTATTATATGTACCTCAGAGCCATACCACTGAAGCCAATGATTTGTATAGGGATCAAAACCTCTCCACCACTTGCCACTTGTCACCCCAAGATAGTAGCAAGAGGAAGTCTTTCAGAGATGGGTCCCAGATGCTCACAATTAGAACTTCTTAATAAAACTGAGATGAAGTCCAAGGCTGTAATTCTTGATATTGAATAGCTGTGGGAAGAATAACTGAATCACCCTATAAAATAAAAAATGTATGATTTAAAAAAACCTGTAATTTATAGAGGGAAACAGAGAAGTTTTGTGTTAATATGTATTCCATAACTAAAATTCTACACAAGATTCTATACATGATTTTTCCCAGAATGATCCTAGAAAAAGGAAACAGTTTAGAAAGAAAGCTAAATAATTTTTCAGATCAGTTATGGAAAGAGAATGAAGTACTTGCTAACAGATTTGTCTGTAGCTAATAAAGTCCCAATTTTGTGGGGGAGATTTCAGACATGGAAAATGAAAGGTAAAGCTACTTTATATATTATTGTTCATTTGGGGCAACTGTGTATTGCACTCATTTCTTTTTTGATGCAAATTCTACTTCAGATTGCCTCTGATTTTTCCTTGCCCTAAACACTGATGCACCTGTTCTGGATCTTAAGCTTGATCCAAAGTATTAGCACTGAATTTGACATCAACATCACCAAGAAGTTGGCTTTGAGATGTTTCTCTTTTTCTTTTTTATTGTCTCATCACCTCTTAAGTAGCCTTCAATAATTGTCTGATGTAAGAAGTAAAACATTTGAAGATGCCCAACTTCTGCTTGCTGCTTCCTCTGCAGCGAGCTCATTCCCGAACCACTGCTTCTGGGGTCTAGTGTCTGTGCTTCCAGTGTAAAGTTTTGGATATACAGTGATCCTTTGCATCTCAGTTGGAGAGAATCTGCATGAGTTTCTGGTAACAGAACATTTCTGTGACTGATAAATTATATGAAGTTCTTGCATTGGTCTTCTGGAGTGTAGACCTTAATATGTCATGCCTCCTTCAAAAACAAACTTGATAGCAGATTAAAAGTTTTTTTTTTGGTTTTTTTTTTTTTTTTGTAGAGGTATAGGATATTTCCATGGTTTGGCATTAAAAAGCAGGGAACAGGTTTAAAACACTGTAAATACATTAAAGGTTACAGCTGTTCAACCTGGTTTTACAACCTCCAAGAGTTGAAAAAACTTAGAGCTAAGGTAAAATTCATGAAAGGCATGGGATACCTCCAGCAGAGACAGGAGGATCACTATAGAGTTAGTTGTCTTATAAATTCTAGAATTACAAGGAACAGGGTGGTTATGGTGCACACTCTTAATCCCATCATTTGAGAAGAATACACCCTTAATCCCAACACACTAGAGACAGAAACAGGCAGATCTCAGAGCTCAAGGTCAGCCTGATACAAAACAAGCTCTAAATAGAGAAAAACTTCGATCCAGGGGTGGTGGAGCACATCTTTAATCCCATCATTTGGGAAGCACATGTCTTTGATCCCAATACTTAGAATGCAGAGACAGGCACATAGGATTTGGAAGGATTTAAGTTTAAAAGCTACTAACAAAAGGCATGCTGAAACTCAAACAAATTGTCCTTTGAGATCTCAAAATATTTACACTAAAGGTTAGTTTAGCTCCAAAATATCAAAATAATTTCTTCTTTAATCCGGATTGAAAGGTAATACTTTATATATTGTCAAAAAAACCAAATTTGCTCCAGGAAAAGTATTACCTGACTCCCCCCCCCAAAAAAAAAAAGGTAATCGTCCCAGAGTTAGGATTAAGGCAGGGCTCTGTTCTTATCTTTCAGGAGATTTAAAGCATCCATTCAAGGAATACAGGGACAACTGGACAACAGAACCTCAGCAGAAAACAGATCAGACACCAAAGAAGATGCGTGGCCCAGATGATCCAGCCTTGCAGACTTCCTCAATAGCTGTTTCCTCAAAAGTCTACAACCACAACAACTCAAAATCGCTAAGATCGTTCAGCTCCACAGACGGCTCCAGCGATAACTTCAGTAAAGCCCTGAAGATCAGCTTCTGTCTATGAACTTCTTAGGGCATCTAAATAGCTGAGCACAAAAGGACTGAACATCAAATGATTCTATTAACATTTTAACCATTTTTCCATTCCTATTTGGGCCCCAAACAGGTTTACTATGTCCCAATTCAGCAGGAAGTCATTTTAAGAGAACAACGTCCCATCCCCAGAAGGTGGGGAGGGTGTTCCCCCCCCCCCGGTTATTTGATGGATAATGGAAAATTTTGTTATTTAGGGGAAGAGACTACAATCTGTTAAATAATCTTGTTAAATGGGTTTTGGAGGTTAGACCCAGGGACTTCTCTCTTTTTCTTTTCTGTATCCTTCTTTCTCTCCTATGTAGGAGTGAACAGACTTGAGAAAAAATGGGACATAGACATAGTATAGGAAAGATGAAGAAAAAAGGACAGATTACTGAATATGGCCTTATACCTTTGTATATTGATACAAAATTAATATTATATTTGGCTAAATTGGTATTGATCATTGTATATTAGTGCAAAATTAAGATTGTATTGTGTCGCGCCCCCCCTTGTCCAGCAAGGATGACGCAACTCACAAAAGCTCTTCTCCAGCAGTTTATTCAGGTCCCTTGAAAACAGTCTTCTGAATTCCAAATTCCGAATGCCCGGGCAGACCCAACCCACAGGCTAAATACTAAAATGAACAGCCAGTCAAGTAAAGCCAAGTGGTGCTATCTTAGAGGCCTACGTATGCGGAAGCAAGCCAGATCAGCGGTCTATGCCAAATATGAACTTATTATCATAGAGAGCGCTCACCGTCGGGCTGGTGGAAGGCGGAGACCAGCGCCATCTTTAGGGCGCGGCACTTCACAGCTCTCTACAGTTCCTCCTTTTTTATTTTTTCTAAAGTTGGTAAAAGTCCCTGGAAAGGCTTCGTAATCCCTCTATCTGGGGATCTCACGGTGGGCCTGAGCCTGTAGGAGGGCGGTGCTCAAACTCTTACCCGTCTCTGGGTCAGCCTCCCCACTCGGGACTGCCCTGTCTTAGGTGGCCGAGACTTACCCGTCAACTCCGTCACTGACTTGCCAGACCCTAATATCCGTGGAACGAATACCTCAGTGGGCAGGGACTATGCTTAGTGAAGATTTACTTCATGGCAGCAAGCCATGCCTGAGGGGACTGGCCCGGCTCAATGGCGACAAGGGCTTGTATAATCATGGCTGCATTACGCTTTTGTGTGGTTCTCATTTTGTAGATGCACCATAGGCAAACCAGAGAGGCTAGTATCATCAGTATCGCCAAAGAGCCTACGCCCGCCCACTCCTTAAGATGATCCATAGCCGTCTGTATCCAGGAAGTCAAGCCAGTAGCCAGGCTCAGATCCACCCGAGTGGAGTTGATGTGGATGATTGTCGCTCTCAGCTCTCTCATCAAATTTTCAAATTCAGCCGACCAATCCTGTAAGATGAACTTTGACAATTGTCTAGACAAATTAGCAGCCTTTGTATAATTTTGATATTGTACGGAAGTAACACACAAACCTTGCAATTTCCACTCACACCCCAATTGTGCTAGTTGCCAAAGAGAATCAATCTGTTCTTGTATTAAATCTATGCGTTGATTAACTATCATAAGACCTCCTTTGAGATGAGAATTCATAGAGGTCTGAGTATCCAATGCCTGTGCCACAGTGGCTGAGATGTGATTCAGGGCATTGGCAGTCTGTATAGAACTAGACAAGGCAATAGCTGAGGCAGTAGCTCCCACAGCAGCAACAGTGATAGCAGTAACAATAGCTGCAGTGATGCCAAAATCTCTTTTAAATCTGAATAGCATCATGGTATTAGGGGCCTCTACAGGAACTGGTACATATCGAGGCATTCTAGTCACCACAGCCACAGGAAAGGCTGTGGCATTCCAGCATAGGGCATAAAAACATGTGCCCGGAGTGCATACTAACTTTTCTTCACCCAAGGATGCACTCCCATTACTTAAAATCCACAGAAAAGGAGGCCAGAGACATACTGGCGAAGCTGAAAAGTTCTTGTTGCGGTAAGAATGAAATAAAGAATTCCAAGTACCAGAGCCACTACCGCTAGAGAAATCCAATCTGGTAGCAGACCCTAGGGAAAAATTACCTCTTTGATAAATTCCTCCTCCAAGCATAATGACAGGTCCCAAGCCCATGCAACTTCCATTTACTCCACACAAAAGCCACAAATCAAAAGGATTGGTGGCAGTCTGCTGAGGATCCCTAGTAGATATATCAAGCATTCCTGTACAAGACTTATTCACTATATTACTAATCATGGGGCTAAAGGAAAAATAATCTTGTTGAACCCAAACTGCTCTGCGCTCCTGACATACTCACTGCTACTATCACCAGGATCCTTAGGAAGGTCTTCATGACGAATCTTCCTCACAAGGCGTTCAGGCACCCACACTGGATCTTGTTGATCCTGAGGAAAAACACAAACACACCCTCTCGCCAATGTTAGCATGGGGTCAGGCCCTCGCCACGAGCCTGTCAAAATATCCTTCCACTTCACCATGCTTTTAGGTGAACCATGGGAATCCTGATGTCTGTCCGCTGCTGAGCGGCCTTGAGCATCCAAATTGAAAAAATTTAAAGTAAATAAGGCTAAAGACATTCTCTCCTTGGGGGTACAGCCTTGGCCTATTCCCCCTTTTTGTTTTTGCAAGCATTCTTTCAAGGTGCGATGAGCACGCTCCACAATTCCTTGTCCTTGAGGATTGTATGGTAATCCGTGATTAAGCTGTACCTCCATCTGGTTACAGAAGGAGACAAAGGACTGAGCCATATAGGCTGGTCCATTGTCCGTTTTCAGCTGCTGTGGTTTTCCCCATGCAGCCCAGGCTTCTAAGCAATGTCCTATGACATTGCGAGCCTTTTCTCCACTCATAGGTGTAGCATGTATGATACCTGAGCAGGTATCCACAGATACATGAATATATTTTAAGGTTCCAAATTCTGAAATGTGGGTAACGTCCACTTGCCAGATTTTGAGTGGCATCAACCCTCTAGGGTTCACTCCCACACTGGGAGGATGATGATGAATCACACACTGAGGACAGTCCAAAACTACTTGTCTAGCATCTGCTCTAGACAAATGGAATTTCTGCTGTAGAGTTTTTGCATTTACATGAAATAATTGGTGAAACTGTCTGGCTTGATCCAGGAATGAGCTCCAAAAAATGCATTCCATCCTGGTCCATTGATCAACTTTATCATTACCCTCACTTAATGGTCCAGGTAATCCTGTATGTGCTCTGATATGTTGAATATAAAAACATCTTTTTCTCTGCCAGATTAAAACTTGTAACTCTTGTAATAAGGCACATACAGTACTACTATTCTTAATAGGACCTGCTAATTCTAATATTTTCACTGCGTTGACCACATAGACCTAATCTGAAATGAAATTGAATGCAAATTGACATCTTTTAAACACCTCAATTACTATTTTTAATTCTACTATTTGAGGGGAGCCCGGTTGAAATTGACATAACACGGGCTCTTGTCTTTCTATCAAATAGGCTCCACAGCCTGTCTTTGAGCCATCAATAAACACATTTGGTGACCCTTGAAGTGGTACTGCTGAAGTAACCTTAGGGAATATCACTGAGTGCTCCTTAAAAAATAATAGCAATGGATGTTTAGGATAATGGTTATCAATCACTCCTTCAAAGCTACATTGCAATATTTCCCAGTCATCTACAGTGCCACACAAAATCTTATTTTGATAACTGGAATAAGGCACTATTATACTGGCAGGAGCAACTCCAAAAGACTGCAAGCATTGTTGGATACCATTCAAGGCTAAAGCAGCAAGTGCAGTGGGATAATGTTCTATTCTGTTCTTACTTGTGTCCACATCCCCTGGCAGAAAGATCTCCCTACTTTCAGGGACTGAACTGGCTGCTCTGTCTGAGTGGCTTCTGGATATGGGGGAGGAGTTGAAGGCGCCATGGCAACGGCTTTGTTTACACCAGCTGCCGCCAGCGTGGCTGAAGGCGCTGTAACAACAGCTCCACCCACTCCGACTGCCGCTGACATGTCAGGCGCCATAGCAACAGCTCCACCCACACCGACTGCCGCCGATATGCCCTTTTCTTTTACCTTTTTCTTTTTTTTTTTTTCTAATAACAGTCCTCTCCAACTGTTCTAGTAGAGCGTGTAGCTCTCCTTCAGAATCCGTGCTCTCTGAGTCCTCAAGATCTCTAAAATCTCTAAAATCTTTAAGATCGGGATAGAGAGGAACTTTCTTTTTGTCTCCCTTTTCACTGTCTGCCTGCTCAAATCTTTCACCTTTGTTACTTTCCTTTTCACTGTCTACTTGCTCAGATCTTTCCCCTCCATCCTGAAAGACAGGATAGTACAGCTCATGTCTCACTTCCCTCCAGACATTTGGACAGAATGACCGCCCACTAGGATCACTCAGAGGGGAAGTCTCATTATATGAAGGCGGGGCCAGCACAGGCGGCCCCGGACCTAAGGGCTCTATCCGGGTGCAGTCAGAACTCTTCCTCAAAGATGACTTCTCCATTTTCTTTGTTAAGCTTTTAAGTTCCTCTTTAGACACTGAGCTATCCTCTTCCAAAGTATCTTTCCCAGATTTGACCAAGCGCTCCTCTTTTAACTGTTTTAATGCCTTTTGTCCTTTTTTCACTGTCTTGCAATATCTCTGATCTCCTAAACAACTCCGAACAAGTCTCCAAATAGGCCGTGCTCTTCCCTGCAATGTACTTTGCTCCCAGGCAAAATCCAAGATCTCTCCCAAGCTTCTCCCAGCAACTGATAAAGGCAAGGCCAGCATTCGCTCCATTTCTGTGAGGCACTCTCTGCTTTCCTCACCTTGCTCTGCCAGTTGTGTCTTCTACTCGTCCGAATCACGGAACTTTATTGCTCCCTCCCGGAGACCTTATTGCCTCTTTACCGAGGTCCTTATTGCTCCCTCCGGAGGGAGACCTTATAGTTCGCAACTTCCCGCGAAACTTTACCTTTTGTTCGCAATCTCCGCGAAACTTTACCTTTTGTTCGCTATCTCCGTGAAACTTTACCTTTCGTTCACTATCTCCGCGAAACTTTACCTTTCGTTCGCTATCTCTGCGAATCTTTACCGTATGTTCGCTATTATCTGCGAATCTTTACTTTGTGTTCACTATCTCCGTGAAACTTTATTGTCCTGATTTATCCCAGGAACTTACCAACGCGTTGCCCCTGACTGCAGGAGTTCTGAGTCTTTTCTTGGTCCCCGTATGGGCCACCACTTTGTCGCGCCCCCCCTTGTCCAGCAAGGATGACGCAACTCACAAAAGCTCTTCTCCAGCAGTTTATTCAGGTCCCTTGAAAACAGTCTTCTGAATTCCGAATTCCGAATGCCCGGGCAGACCCAACCCACAGGCTAAATACTAAAATGAACAGCCAGTCAAGTAAAGCCAAGTGGTGCTATCTTAGAGGCCTACGTATGCGGAAGCAAGCCAGATCAGCGGTCTATTCCAAATATGAACTTATTATCATAGAGAGCGCTCACCGTCGGGCTGGTGGAAGGTGGAGACCAGCGCCATCTTTAGGGCGTGGCACTTCGCAGCTCTCTACAGTATTGGACTACATCGGTATTGATCTTTGTATATTGATATAAAATTAATATTATATTTGGTCACAATGGTATTGACCCTTCTATATTGATGCAAAATTAAGACTGTATTGGGCTACATAGGTATTGATCTTTGTATATTGATACAACATTAAGATTATATTTGGCCACATTGGTATTGATCTTTGTACATTGATACAAAAACAGATTTCTTTCATTAAAATTTTTATTGTTTAAGAATTTCACACACATGTATAATGTGTCTTGATCAAATTCACCACCCCCATTGTCTCTCTTCTATTCCCTCCCATATTCTCTCACCTATTCTCCCTTCCAACTTTATGTGCTCTCTTTTTTAAAAACCCATGTGATGGCTATTCTAGGCTGTTAACTTGGCTACATCTGGAATTAGCTTGAACCCAGAAATGGAAGGCATGTATGTGAGGAAGTTTTTGACCATAGCATACAGATCAATACCATGACAGTTTTCAGAAACAATTTATTTAGATCTCATTCTAGGACAGCTTCTAAGGTGTTGTCTTAGGTAACACTAACAATTTAAAAGTACAAGAAACTTTTGTGTTTTTTTTTATTATTGGGAATTGATTATATGACATCGTTCTTGTGTATTTTGCTCCCCAGAGATTTAAGAGAAATAAATATATAACCAAAAAAAAAGCAGGTCTAAAATCAGAGACCAGGGGCTGGAGAGATGGCTCAGTGGTTAAGAGTACTGACTGGTCTTCCAAAGGACCCGAGTTCAACTCCCAGCACCCACATGGCAGTTCACAGCTGTCTGTAATTGCCAGGAGTGATGGCACATGCCTTTAATTCTAGTACTTGGGATGCAGAGGCAGATGGATTTCTGTGAGTTCAAGGCCAGCCTGGTCTACAAAGTGAATTCAGGACAGTCAAGGATGCACAGAGTAACCCTGTCTGGAAAAACCTAAAAAAATAATAATAATAGTAATAAAAAAAACCCAGAGACCAAAGAAAATGTCCAAGATGGAATGAAGATTCTCTCAAGGAAATGTGAAAGGTTTCAATCTACTGCTGTATTCTCCATAGCTTCAACCATCTCTTTTATTAGATGAATTGGTATTCTTTGTTACAATCTTTTAAGATGAATTAAATGAGCTCTTATCTCCATAGATCTCAAAACTCAAAGCACACCTCACAACAGTTGTGAAACAAGAAAGAATGCCTCCAAACTAACCAGTTGGTATCTTATTTCTAGGGTAGTTGATTGCTCTCCTATTTCTCACTTCATATGAAAATGTAGGGCATGTAGTATAGAATTATTCAATTTATCACTGGCTTATATATCTTTATCATATATCATTCTGTTTTTTTATCAGCAGATAAAAACATTAAATAGCAGCTATTCACCTTCTTCATTATCAGCAAAGACATCATGAAACATCCAGTCAGCTAACACAATAAAATGCTAATACATTAAACTGAACAGTTTCAGCAAATTCCATCAAGAATTCTGAAATAGCAGTGTGCTAGGTACCAAAGGTGACCAACAAAACATACTTCTTTTTTTCCAGTTGAGTGAAGGAAAAAGAAAATGAATCATACTATTGTAACTGTTAAAAAACTATTAGAAGCTAAATATGCTGGCACATGTCTATAACCCCAGCATTCAACAGGAAGATACTTGTACATTTGAAGCCATTCAGTCTACTGCAAGTTTTCATGTCCTCTAGGGCTACATAGCCAAAGACTGTCTCTGAAATAAAAATATAAGTAAAATAAAGTAAGTGCAATTACAGAAATGAATTTCCAAATTGAAGTAGAGAAAAATCTCTGGTAATCAAAATCTCAGAGACAGAGGGTCATTGCTTTAGAAAGAAGGTTCCCTGAGATAGAAGTGTAAAGTTGAAACTGCAATTTAATTGTCACTTGTATTTATTAGTAAGTATAAACTGTAAGATTAGGCCTGTGGAGCAGTTGGCAGCTTGACAGAGCAGCCTGACCCACCTTAACGGTTGCCTGCTTTGTCCTGGGGAAAGAGCTCTGGGACCAAGGGTGGCCTACACCACCTGTAACCTAAACTCTGCTAACTAATATAAGTTGTTATATTAGGCTGGTAGAATTACTAGCAGCCTGGCAGGAGATTTGCCTGGGTTTGAGGGGAGTCAGGGTGTCTGGGAGTCCAGGAGTTCAACGGTCTTGGATTGCTTGGACTGAGGGCCTATAAGCAGCTGTGGTCCTTTCCCCAATAATTAAATACACCAAGACCTTTTAATATTTCAATATTTAACCCTTAGCTGGGAAGAGACTCACTTGGCTACTCTAAATTAACCTGGATCATCTAATACCAAACCGCCATATGCCTGTGATTACCTTCCAGCATTCCTCAAACAGGTCTGTCTGCTTCCTTGTCTCCTGTTGGAATGAACTAATCCTCTGTGTAAAGCACAGAGTTCCTGTTCTAATCTCAGGAAGTCCCGCCTTCCTATACTCTTTCTGCCCAGCTAATTTGCCATCAGCAACTTTTATTAACCAATTAAGAGAATGCCTCAGAAGGGGTGGTAACCAGATATAAGCATTGAAATCAGCTTACCAGAAGCAATGTTATCAGACCTTCCTCAACAATAAGTAGAGAAGGGTTCCCTCAAGAAGTGTCGGTGATAAGGAAGAGAGGGAGAGAATCAAACAGAATCTACAAGGTATGTAAAATCCCACAAGAGAAAAGGAAATAGGACAATCAGAAAATGGAAAACATATTGTTAGATGTGGTTGCTCATGCTTGTAAATCCTACCTCTCCAGATGCTGGAACAGAGGAAGGGCCTACTATTAATTTGAGTACAGCTTGGAATACATGATAATATGTGCAAGAGAAAGACAGAGAGAGAAAGAGAGAGAGAGAGAGATGAGAGAGAAAGACAGAGAGGCAGAGACAAAGATAGAGAGAGAACTTGTATACATCAGCTATACTATAATATAATCTAATAAGTCACCTCAAATTTCAGTGACCAATGAATGATTCTTTACCAAGTTCTGGCCTAAATTTATGTATTCCTCAATGTGTCTGTTCTGGAGTCCTTACTAAAGTTATGTATCAGTTTCTGACAACAGTAACACAGACATATATTTCTCATGATACATCAATACAGTAAAAAGTCAAGTTAAGCCACACAAGCATGCTTAAGAAGTCTCTGCTCCTGATGCTATATTACTATACTGTCCCACTGGACAAAACAAGTTACAAAGTTCAAAGCCACAAGGTACAGGAATATATCCTTCCATCTCTAGAGAAGGTGTGTGTGTGTGTGTGTGTGTGTGTGTGTGTGTGTGTGTGTGTGTG
>CAJQZJ010034129.1:1971199-1994486 GCA_907164525.1 Lophiomys imhausi
TGTGTGTGTGTGTGTGTGTGTGTGTGTGTGTGTGTGTGTGTGTGTGTTTGTGTGTGTGTGTGCATTCACAGTTTTAGAACCTGAAGATCTGGAGAGACAAAAGAGAGGGATATGAGTCATTAAGAGATTTCAGACTTCAACCACACATGCTTTTCAGTTGAAGAGAGAAATAAGCATTCCATAGTTCAGTACTATCATGTTGGGCATAGTGAGGAAAATGGAAGTGCATTAGGTGACTGAAGCTAGGGACAACTGTATTATGACAAACTCAGTTTGAAAGTATTCTGGTACTTACTTCTTTTATTTATTTAATAGTCTTGTGTGGACCAGAGTTCTCTACCTATGTAACTGTGGATAGTCTTGAACTTGTTTCTTTTCTTTCACCTTTGCAGTGCTGGGTTATTGATGTGCCTCCATGCTTGGTTTTTGTCCTGTTGGCCCAGTAAGTACTTCATGTGTGTTAGGCCAGAACTCTACAAACTGGAATATGTACCCATCATCTTTTTTAATGTCTTTATTTTGATAAAACAGAAGTGAAAATGAGTAAAGGTTTCAGAGGCTAAATTTTGAAGTGATCAGCACTGGGCAATGCACCAGCTTTTCCTGGCTAGTCTGGCCTTGTTTTACTGGTTGCATTGTATTATTTTACAAACTCTTTCTTTATGGACCAGTCTTATTTTAGGGATCAATCCTTCAGCATTTTTCCTTAAATTACATCATTATTGGTCAAAGCAGGATCACTAGATAATGAGAACCAGCAATAATTCAAAGGCTTTACATGTTAGAGCCTTCTCAGAGTCAGAAAGTATAATTGTGTGTTGACAAAGAGCATATCAACTTATAAGAACAAATGCTGCTCTGCTCACAGTTTCAGAGGTCACAATCCACAGCTAACTGCTCTTTGGTCTATGGTGAGGCAGTCCATCGTGGTAGAAGCATGTGTCAGATGTAGCATCGCACCTCACAATAGAGACAGGAGAATGAAAAGGATCGACTGGACCCCCCCAAATCCCTTTAGGGCATACCCTCTAATGCTCTAAATTTATTCCTCCAGGTTACATTTCTTAAGGATCTATCATACCTCAAAACTTCAGGCCAATCTCTGTGAGTTCAAGGCCAGCCTGGTCTACAAAGTGAGTCCAGGACAGTCAAGGATACACAGAGAAACCCTGCCTTGAAAAACCTTAAAAAAAAAAAAAAAAAAAAAGCACAGGTCTTTGTGGGAGACTTATCCAAACCATAGAAAATAGTGATTTTTTTTTTAGCAAGAAAACAAACAAACAAGCAAACAAACTCTAAATGAAATAATAAATTGAAAATTGAAATCATTTTTCTAAAATATTTAGGTTAGAGCGTGAATACAAGTCAGAGAAAGGAGGCTTTGGCTATTGAGTCAATGCTCTGTTTATGAAATGCTATGGCAACCAAAGTGATAAGTATGAAGGCGTGTTATCTCAGACATCCTACACCCAAAGCCTGAGCCATCTTATAAGCCAACATTATGTGGCAGGTGCACACCTAAATATTGCAGTGTATGATGAGAGTGCTAAGATAAAGTGTTAGAACGTTAGCAGCAAAAATCAGATTTAAGAGAAGTTTGACTGGATCAACCAAGTGTATGAAGAAGAGGGCTGCTTTGAAACCAGCTATTTTGCATAGTGCCTGAGGAAAGCTAAAACTAAAATTAAGCAAATACTGAGGAAAATGGTTTGTTTGAGAGAGGGAAATCAATGAGTTTCTGCAGATATAGAGGTCAAGATAAGGACTTGAGAGTCAGGGGGGAACAAATAAACCCTTTACTCTGTTGTTTGCCAAAAGTGTGACCCTTGGAAGATACTTATTCTAAATTGCTTGATTCTTTCTCCAATAGGAAATATTGTTGTGCTAGACTTACATTGTGAGAGTTTCTTAAAGATATGATGGCAAAGAAAAATCGCTTTCTGCTTTCTTTTCTTTTTTAATTGTTTCAAAATGATTCTGTGTTTTAGTAATGAGGCTTGCAAATGTGCTACATGCAGAGATGTTTGGAAATCTTGTGCATTGAGCTTTCATTTGAAAAAGCAATTCTGACATGCCTACCAACAAAAGCCAAGACAGCAGACCTTTGATGAAGTGATGAGGAAGGCATCCAGCTATTTCAGTCTCCCTAGATCCATCCTTCTCCAGGAGACAGCAGCATAAAACCATTCAGCCAACCCACAGAATTATAGTAATGGACTAATCCATATTGATTGTAAAATTACTAAGTATTAAAATGATGTCATTTGCATACAATAAATAACTGGAGCATAATCATAGATAGCTACACGTCTTGTTTTATTACATCTTCACAATGCTCTGAAGGACATAAATATATTTCCATGAGAAAAACTAAATAAATATCAGATTTTTTTTTCATCTTTGACAACCAACTATTTAAAAAGGAGCATAAGGTCTTACATGAAGAACTATAGGCAATTGAGAAAAGCTGTGATTGAGAGGGAAAAATCTTCCCTAGGGAAAAGCACACCAACTGTGGTCCAGTGCCAAATGGTCATCCCTGAAAACATACATAAAAGTAATATTATACAGACTGAGCAGGTTATATTTAAGAGTATACATTTTTATATAGGTATGCATGAAATATCAATTGGTAAAGATGGAGAATTGAAGGAGAGCAGGGAGGGGTATATGAGAGGATATGAAGAGAGGAAAGAGAATGAAGAAATGTAATTATGTTATAATCTCTAAGCTAAAACTGAAATGTATAGATACCATATGGTAGTCTATAACTTGCTTTTAGTATTCTTTTTTAAGTCTCTAGAATAATATCTCTTGGGGACTTTTTCTTATCAGGATACAGAACTGTGTTTCATTCTTTGTAATTATCTAGTATTCTGTTGAGTGGATGTTTCACAATTTATGTAGCGATTCCTTTGCCTATGGGCATTACATTGCATCTCATTTTTGAAAAACATTATAGATAACTTTGTAATAACTATATTTATACACATATTTAATTCCATGTTTGCTAGTGTGATTGTAACACAAATTCCTAGAAGAGAAATTTCAGACTTAAGGTTCATGCACATCATACATGTGTTTTTTTTAATCCTTCAAGTGGACCAGCTCATATCTCCTAGAGAAAATCCCATTGACCTCCTATGTGTATGATGTCAAAGAGCAAAGGCTTTCCCATAACTTGTTTTTACTTAAATGATAGTCTGTGAAAATCTCTACCTGTCAATAAAAATTATCACATCACAAAAAAGAGTATACGAGATTGTGCAGTTCCTTTACTAAATTGTTAATAATACCATAAATTATTAAATACTTGAATAATTTACTCTATGATAAAGAAAAATGATTTCTCATTTTTACTTTAATGTGCCCTTAACTGAAAAGAATGATCTTAAGCTTTATATGTTTATAAACTACTCTGGTTTTATTTTTCAGGTCTTGTATAGGTATATTTTTTATATGGTTGTGATATTTATTATTACTTTGAGGAGATAGGCTATATGAAATAATATTTGTTTATATGTTAGAATATATTTATGTTTCTTATTTCTAGTTTGACCATTGTTCATAATATTGTATAGTTGCCATAAAAAAACTTTATATACCAAAGTTTATCAGCCTTCCTTATTTTATTTGGGTGTGTTTATGGTTTGGCTTTGTTTAGATATTTAGTGTTTTTCCATCTGTATTACTTGATACAACAATTTATCTCAAAGTTATGTTTTCAAATAACCAACTAGCTAACCTGAATTCAGTGCACTGAAAACTACACCAATTAACAATGATTTAAGGCCTCACTCCTATGGAGAAGCCCCTTTGGAAATTTTTAAAATAAATTTTCAGTGGAAGCCACCCTTACATTTTGAAAAAGGTAGAATTCTGCAAAGTCAGTCGAAGCTGAGAGTAAAGAGAGATGCTGGACAATGCTTTGCTAATTAAATATAAGAAGAAAGTGAATCAGTGTGCTAATTTTCAATGTTCTAAAAATAGTTTCCAATAGTTTTCCAAAAGACTTATTCTAAGCATGGATAATACCTCAGAGAGTAGACTTAACATCTCAAGATGATATCATTGAAGGGTGATAGTTAAGTCTTATCTAATCACATATGGACAACTCTTATAGAGTTTCTCTCTCTCTCTCTCTCTCTCTCTCTCTCTCTCTCTCTTTCTCATATTTTTGAGATAGGGTCTCACTATGTAGTTCTGGCTGTCCAGGAACTCAGGTAGATGAAGCTGGCCACAAACTCATTGAGATCTGCCTGCCTCTTCCTCCCATGTGCTGGGATTAAAGGCACATGCTTCCATGCTCAGTAAGACTTTGTCTCTTAAGGTGAATAAATAAGGTCCTTGTGATGCTTAATGGTTTCAAAACTTGACTTGAATCACTTAGGAGAAAAACCTCCAGGCATGCCTGTGAGTGAGTGTCTAGATTTTGGTACAGAGATCTGTTTGGAGTAACACAGCCCCATTCCATGTTCTGTGTTGGTAGACTGAAAGGCGCTAAGGACCAGCATTCGAGTCTCTCTGCTTTCTGACTAGATACAATATCAACAGTTGCCTCCAGATTGTGCCACTATGCCTTCTGTGCTGTGGTGGACTGCATCTTCTAGAAGAAATCTAGAATCCTCAACTAGAAGCCAAAATAAACCATATTTTCTTAAGCTGCTTTTATTGGAGAAAGGAGAGAAGTTACTAATAGAACTACATCATCAAAATAATAAATCAATATAAACTAACAAAATATGCTTAATTTGTTTTTTTAAATCCTCTAACTTTATAGTAAGTGTGATTATAGTTATTTTTTAAAAAGTCATATCATTACTATTGCTCTTTAGTATAGTTGGAAATCAGGGATGGTGATAACTCCAGATGTTTTTTTGTTGTTGTTGTTTTGTTTATTGTACAGGACTGATTTAACTATTCTAGATTTTTTTGTTTTTCCATACGAATTTGAGAATTGTTCTTTCAAAGTCTGTAAAGATTGTATTGGTATTTTGATTGGAATTGCATTGAATTTGTATATTGCTTTTGGTAGGATGGCCATTTTTATTATGTTGATCCTACCTATCCATGAGCATAGAAGATCTTTCCACCTTCTGCTATTTTCTTCAATTTCTTTCTTCAAGGACTTGAAATTCTTTTCATACAGATATTTCACTTGCTAGGTTAGAGTTACCCTCAGATATTTTATATTATTTGTGGCTATTGTGAAGGGTGTTGTTTTACTAATTTCTTTCTCGGTCCATTTTTCTTTTGTGTAAAGAAGGGCTACTGAATTTTTAAATTAATTTTGTATCCAGCCACCTTGCTAAAGGTATTTTTCAGCTGTAGGAGTTCTCTGGTGAATTTTTGGAGTCACTTATGCATACTGTCACATCATCTGCAAATAGAGATACTTCGACATCTTCCTTTCCATTTTGTATCCTCTTGATCTCCTTTAGTTATTGCTGTGGCTAGAACTTCAAGTACTATCTTGAAGACATATGGAGAGAGTGGGCATCTTTGCCTTGTCCCTGATTTTAGGTGAAATGCTTTAATTTTACCTCCATTTAGTTTGATGTTGGCTATTGGCTTGCTATATATTGCCTTTATTATTTCTAGGTATGGTCCTTGAATGCCAGCTCTCTCCCAGAATTTCAGCATGAAGGGTGTTGGATTTTGTTAAATGCTTTTTCAGTATCTAGACACTTGAAGAAATGCACAACATCTGTAATCATCAGAGAAATGTAACTCAAGACAACTCTGAAATTCCACCTCACACCTGTCAAAATGGCTAAGAACAAAAGCTCAAATGACAGCACATGCTGGCAAGGTTGTGAAGAAAGAGTGGAAGTACAAACTTGTACAACCACTATGAAACCCAGTCTGGTGATACCTTAGGAAACTTGGAATAGCTCTACCTCAAGACTAGCCATACCACTCCATATTTGGGCATATATCCAAAAGTTTTCTCACCAAACCACAAGGACATCACCTCAACTATGTTTATGGCAGCTTTATTTGTAATAGGTAGAAAGTGGAAACCAAGATGTCCTTCAACTGATGAATGGGTTAAAAAAAAAAAAAACAACTGGTATATCTACACAATGGAATACTACTCAGCTATCAGAAACAAAGAAATCATGCAATTTACAACCAAATGGATGGAACTAGAAAAGCTCATCCTGAGTGAGCTAACTTCTTCCCAGGATGATACACATAGCATGTATTTACTTATAACTATATTTTAGCCATATAGTACAGGATAACAATCCTACTGTTGGGGAAGGTCTCATAACATTGCTTCTGATAGGCTGATTTCAATGCTGAGATCTGGTTACTGCCCCTTCTGAGACATTCTCTCTCTTTTTTAAATAAATAAATTTATTTATTTGTTGCTTCAGGTTACATCTCCATCATATTGTCCTCTTTACCCCCTGCCCAGCTCTGCCCTCCCACCCTCTACCCCCTAACCCTTACATCCTACTCCTCTGAAGTGGAGTGTCCCTAAATAACAGTCCCTTGCCCCAGTTCAGAAGTCATATGAGGGCGAAGAGCCTCCTCACACACTGGGGGCCTACAAGGCAGTACCACCAGTGAAAAGTGTTTCATTGCCAGACATTCTCTTATTTGGTTAATAAAAGTTGCTGATGGCCAATTAGTTGGGCAGAAAGAGTATAGAAAGGTGGGACTTCCTGAGATTAAAACAGGAACCCTGGGTTTTACACAGGGGAATTTCTCTTTCCATCAGGAGACACGGAAACAGACAAAAGTGTTTGAGAAATCTGGAAGGTAATCTCAGGTACATGGCTGTTTGGGAGTAGGTGGTCCAGGTTAATATAGATTAGTTAATTGGGAGTCTGCCCAGCTAAGGGCTAAGTGTTAAAACATTAAAAGGCTTGGTGTATTTAATTATTGGGGAAAGTACCACGGTGGCTTATAGGCCATCAGTCCAAGCAATCCAGGATCATTGGCCTCCTGCTGAGCTCCAGCGAATATCCTGCCCAGCCACCAGTAAATCTACTGGCCTAATATAACAACTTATATAGTTAACAAAGTTTAGGTTACAGGTGGTGTAGGCCACCCTTGGTCCAGGGCTTTTTCCCCAGGACAAATCTGGCTGCTGGTTAAGGCAGGACAGGCCACAGGCTGATATCTTGCCAGGCAGCCGGCTAGTCTGCCAGGCTGCCAGATGCCCCATAGGCCTAATCTTACAGTTTATACTTATTAATAAATACAATTGATAATTAAATTGCAGTTTCATCTTACAATCCACAGGCCCAAAGGAACAGTAACATGTACTTTGTTACCTATTAGTGGGACACTTCACCCTGGTGAAACTGCCATATAGACCCCCAGTGTAAGAGGAAACTCTTGGCTGTCATGTAACTGATGAATTCAGCAGGGTTGATATGTAGGATCACCCCACACCAGAGGAGTAGGATAGGTGGGAGAGGGGGTAGAGGGTGGGAGGGTGAACAGAGGGGACTTTGGTGGAGATGTAACTTGAATTAATAAATAAATGTTAAAAAAGAAATTATCTAAAAAATGTCATATCATAATAAAATGCAAAAATGAAACAGGGTAAATTGCAGATATTAGGGGAAGTTTAGTTATTCTTTTAAAAATTCAGGTAATGTTGTTATAATAATGTTTATATAATAAAACTTTTCAAAAGCCTAGCTGTTTTGTAGATACCCTTCCAAAGAAAAGTTTTGTGTTGCATATAACTAGCAGGTTGTGATAAGGCCCTATTTTCTTTTTTTTTTTTTAATAATTTATTTTTTATTTCTTCAAGTTCCATCTCAATCACTATCCCCTCCCTGCTCCCCCCTCCAGTCCCACCCTTCCACCCTCCTCCCCCTCAACCCCCCCATCCTCTTCCCTTCTTTTTTTTTTTTTTTTTTTTTTTTTAGTTTAAGGTATTTCTTTTTTCCCCCCAACAGCTCTCCCTTTCAGTCCAAAAAATGGTTTTTTTTCTTATAACTATAAATACAATACAAAACAACAGAAATAAATAGGCCACAATTATAAGAGTTATATGGCTTAGCATACGTTCCCAATGTCCACTCCATATGTATTTGGCACCTGACTTTAACATTCTACTATCTAACCATATCCATGTGTTTAAAGTTCTATATCTAACTCAGCTTTCATACTAACTTGCCTCATAATTTTAAAAATATCTTCTTAGATCCAGAACACCCTCTTGATTCCTAAACAACTCAAAATTTAACTATGAGACTCTAGCTATCTATTCTTCAATCACCTCAGAGACCTGAGAGGGATAAATATATCTGATTTTATAGGAAGTGCAGGGCCTGCAGCTTCCAAAACTAAAAAATGACATACCAGTGGCTGCCTGGACAGTTCCCATTTTCTCTCCATACATTACAGCATCAATCTTCAGCCATTTGGCTCCATTTCTCTGACAGACATTGATTGTAGAGCAGGAATTATGAAGGACTTACCTACCCTGTCTTGGCAGAGCTAGGCTGCCGACTTATCTGCTTCCAAGTTTTGTCCTTTTTGGACAGAAGTCTGTCTACAGTTGAAGCAAGGGGTTTTTCTTGCCAAGAGAACGGCTTACCACCAATTCAATCATCTCCCACTGGAGATTCTTCGATGCTCATCTTCTACTTGGAGTAGAATAGGGGGTGCTGTCAGGAGCTGACATGTCTCGATATCAAAAAATCTTAAGTTAAGAAAACATCTTTGAATGCCATATTCTGCAGATCTCTTGAGGCTTTTGAAGATGCCCTATCTATCTCTTATATTTAGAAAGGCAAATATTGCTTGTCTCTTAGCAACTTGATTTCTGAGTAGCTTAGAAAATAACTGTGATAGACTGTCATAGTAACTATAGGAAAGATCAAGAAAAACGGACAGATTATTGAATATAGCTTTATACCTTTGTATACTGATACAAAATTAATATTATATTTGGCTAAATTGGTATTGATCATTGTATATTAATGCAAATTTAAGATTGTATAGGGCTACATCAGTATTGATCTTTGTATATTGATACAAAATTAAGATTATATTTGGCCACAATGGTATTGACCCTAGTATATTAATGTAAAATTAAGATTGTATTGGGCTACATCGGTACTGATCTTTGTATATTGATACAAAATTAAGATTATATTTGGCCACATTGGTATTGATCTTTGTATATTGATACAAAATTAAGGGTAACACTTCTTAAAGGTATTGTTTGTAGTAATACTTAAAAATGAAATGTCAAGTTTTGACCTCTCGCTACCAACTGACATAAACTGTTTAGGATAATTAAGAAATGGAAACTAATAGTCATGAAAATGTGTTATTTTGTTAGTTACTATGACAGGCCCTTTTGTTCTGATTGCTGGGAACAGTGGCCCAAGATGTAAGAGCACACAGAGAAACTGCTGCCCAAAGATCTACCATTTCTTCCATATACCATGTCTGTTGCATTGGCCAGGATGACATAATCCTCACGATTCTTTACTATTCTTTTTATGGGGCTAGGGATGTAGTTCAGGCATAGAGGCTTAATTAATATGTGTAGGGTCATTCTCTAGCATTACAAACAAAAAAAGAAGGGAGTCATTAACAGAATGAGGTCATCAAAATCACTCCATAGGATGATTTAGAACCTTGTTATATGAAGTGTGTGGTCTGTAGGCCAACAGAGTTTCAAGTCCCAGCCTAGACTGCAGAGTCAGAACATTTGAAGGTTAAGCTCAGCTTGCACATCTTGTCCACAACATGCTAGTGCCTGCTGTGGTTTGAGCTGCACAGAAATAGAAAACTACAGGAATTCAATACAATTTCACACATTGCTTTACAAGCTCATTACCAATATGCAAATCATGTAAATAAAAAACAAAACAAAACTAACCATGAATGCTACTAGCTAAAAATCAACCAGTTTTCTCTTTATTTTGCAAATTTTGTTTTTCCCTTTTAATATCTATTATTATTTGATTTTGGACAAAAAAATTAAACTTGCAATAGAAATGAATCCTCCTTTTTATCCATGCAAATGTTTATTGAATTCTATCTATATCCCGGGCTTTTCTTTAAATACTGGGGATTCCGCCATGAGATTATAGAAGCACTTCAGCAAGCACTGATTGTTAGGATTTTTTCTGTGTCTCTGCATGCTATGTCCTCCTCCACAGGACATCTGTGGCATAAGGATCTTCTGGGAGAAGGGAGAAAATAGAGGGGATTTTCCAGAGTGAGTTGCTTCCCAGGTTTTACACCTTGCTTTGGGGAAAAGAGTTGTACTTACTGTGACCCACTTGATGGTCACTAGGAGGGAGAAAGTTGGGGGAAGAAAGCAGGAAAATGTCAGAAACATCTTATTTTTGAAGGTCTGGAAACAGGTAAAAAAAAAATGTTCAGCCTGTCGAGGTATAAGACTTTGGGATTTTTTTGGCTACGAGACCTGACAAGAGCTGTACAGCAAATGCCTTCAAGGCAGTTATAGTTAGGCAGTGTAGAATCACTGCAGAAGAGCACTTCATGAGGTGCTCTGAAACCATTTATTTTGAGGCCCTTGCCTGTGAGTCACATTACAGACATTATTAGAGGTCCATGACCTCCAGAAAGTTGCATATATTTAGAAGACATCTATGCTCAAATTTGCACTATTCCACAGATATGGTTTCAAACAACTCCCTGAAAAAAAAAAAAACAAAAACAAAAAACCATGGTAAGACCCTACTGGGTTAGGGGTGTAGCTCAGTGGTAGGACATTTGCCTAGCATGTCTGAGGGCCTGGATTTGATCCTCAACACAAGGAATGAACGAATGAATTATATAATTAATAAAACCCCTGCTAAGGTCAACACTACAAGCCAGTTTATTATATCAATGTTTTAAGTCAATAACTATGTAAATGAGATTTTATCATGTGTCTTAAGAATGCTTGATTTGGCCCACTTATACTAGCATAGATTTTAAAACGGACTGAGTTTTCAGTATAGATCTAACTAACCCCTATTATTCTCCTATGTAAAATTGAAAGTAAATGCTTTGAACAAATGAAATTGGTCAGGGCACAGCTTATCTGGATGTACATGAAGCATCCTACCATGAGCTTGCTTAAGAGGACCACCCTTGACAATAGTTTAGCATTTAATTGCCAGTTCTTAGAGGTGAACAAGCAGTTCTGGAGGTAAAGACTTAAAAGTCTGAAAGTTGATTAAAAGTTGTACTTAAATCTGAACCAATTACTAGCAGAGCCCCCATGGGGATAATGTTTAGGATGGCTGTTGTGTTTTCCATCTTTCGTTCTGAGCTTCTGCAGGTGGATTAATCAACTCTAGTGTATTCACTCTGCCAGAGAAACAATTCGTTTTGAGTTTTGTATTTTAAATGCCAGTGACATTCTCTAGACCTTGCTGAGAAATTTTTATGAGTTTGGGCAAATATCCAGATAGCAAAGGAAGCAAATCAGATAATAGCAACTGTAGGCTGTGGAAAGCTAACAGATACCCACAATGGCATAGACTGATTTGGAATGTCAAGTTGATCATTCATCCCACCCCCATTACCAAAATCACTCCATTGTGAACAAAAAAATAGCATGTGTCTAAAATATCAGTCTCTGTATGGACTTTTGTGTAGTTCAGTTATTTTAAACACTGACTTTCAAAGGCTCTCTAAATAAATCACTAAATAAGAGTAGTAGCTGGTATATGTAATTATCACTAACCCCATGTGTGATAGGACTTAGAATTATTGAAACCACCAAATGCTAGTAAAAACTTGGGGAATTAAATCTTTAGTTTTCATTTCTCACAAATACACTCTTGTCTCAATAGATCTTAGTTTTAATACAATTGCCTCTGGGTTGGGCCTACTGTAATCAGTCCCACTGGTTTGTTTTGTTAGGCTTTTGTTTGACTCAGGATGATCTCCAATTATTTCTTATCACATTTCCTTTGCACCTGCAGTGGGAGAGTTTAGAGCAGTGATATTTGCAGCTTGTATGGTCAAGATAATCCAGACTGCAAAGCCTTGTACCCTGCAGAATCCCAGCATCCACTATTCCCATGGCATCATCCCTCCCTTAGCTTCAGGCAGCTTTGTGGATTGTTCCTCTCCTTTTAAGTATCCCGTGTTGGCTTCCTAATGCGATACTTTATCCATTTGCAACAGCACCATCTGCTATTTTCCTCTTCATCAGTGTGTGGGGGGTGATGAGATTATGGAAATTCAGTCAGGCTGCTTTTGCTTCCCTATCATGGACACTGCCTATCTTATTTCATAGTGACTGAGGCATTCTGGGAAGTCCTGGATGGGCTCTTCCTTGCCTCTTCTACCTGGTTTTGAAAGGAATACAAATGTCCTTAGTTTTCTAGGGAAAGAAATAGAGGGAGGGGAGGGTAGTGCCTGGTGCTTGAGGAAGATGAATGTCTTTCCACCTTTCATGAACACCTATACCCAGGCAACCTAATATCCCCTTAGTTGGTCATTGTCAGAATATTTTTATTATTCCAGATCTCCAAGCTGTACCTATAGCAGTGCACAAAGCACAAAATAAATGAAAAGTACCTTTCTTTTAACCAATTTCTTTCATTTTTTAAATTGCAATCTTTTTTTATTATTGGAATTTCATATAATGTATATAATGAATTGTAGAGGTTTTCACCTCCATTTCCTTCTCTTACCCTATTTTGTCTATCTCATAGAAACTCTTCCTCACAATAAATTCCCCCCTTTACTTATACATCTTTTCTTCTTTTTGTCTGCAACTTGCTAAGTTTAATTAGAGCTTTTTTGCCTGAGCATGGACGTACAATTATTTACTTGAGCAAACGAAAACTTTCCACTGAAGAAAATGACACCATCATCTCCAGAAACCATCAACTGTCAATAGTTCTTCAGAGAGATGTGGGGATTCAGATCATATTCCATCCTGATAAATGCTAACTGGCTTAATCATACATAAATTGTATGCAGATAGCCACAATACAGTAGTTATATCACATCTAGAAGATGACGTTTTGCTGCATATCTTCTCACCATTATATTCTTCCTACCATCTTTTCCAAAAGATCCTGGTGTCTTGGAAGGAGCCACATAGCTACCCCACTTAGGGTCAAATACCCCACCATCACTGAATCTCCCCATTGCTGCTAGTTACCAGTTTCTGTATTAACAATTTTGCTTGTCTACTTCTTGGATGAAGGTGCAGTACTACAAACATTTGGAAGGCAGCTTGAGAGCATAATCATTTAGCAAAATAATAGTAGCAAATTCCCCTCTATGCCCTATGGTCTCTCCATATGACCTGGTTTACAGAATTTATAAGTTCTTTCTGTGTAGCCAACCTCAGATCCAATCATAAAATGGTTGCTTACCCACATACCAGTCATATCATTTTTGCACTATAGGTCATATCTTGTCTGGAAGACCATAATTGTAACTCAAAGAATTTACAACTGGGTGGGATTGCTGATGACTTCTTCCCTCTCAGGAGTTTCTATGCCTCATCTGCCTATTGCTCCAGTTCTAGGGGATCTGATGCGACCTCTAGCCTCTGTGAGTACCCAGAACATTTGTGGCATACAGACATACATGAAGGAAAAACATTCATACACATAAAAATAAATAAAATAAAATAATGTTTCACATATATAGAACAAAAAGTAAAAGTCAGAAATCTGACTCATCCCTTGGGCAAGACATTCACCACTCACTTGGTCCATGCTCACCTTATGTCCTCCTATCCTCTCTTTCTCCTTCCCTGATTTTCTCCATGTCCCTCTGATCCTCTCTCCTTCTTCACTTCCTTGCTCCCTTCTTTCCTTCTTCATGTGGTCCACTGATGAAAATCTTAGTTTGTATATACCTCCCAGAATTCAGTAGTTGAGAAACATTGAATGCATATAACAAACATTGTCAGGTTGAGATACATGTGAATGATAAGCTCCTGGCAGTTTGTGCTCAAGACATACGGCAGGCCTGGCATGCTTCTCCAAGATGTTCCTGCTTTCAGTTATGCAGGGACCCATAGAAAATTTTGCCCTTTACTTAAATCTGCAGACTGAGCTTGACAGTTTTATTAAGGTGTGTCAATCTAAGAATATGAAGCAGATTTCAATAGATCTAAATAAACGGTGATCTAGTGACAGATTCACTTCTAGTGTATACAATGATTTTTCTTCAAGACCTTCAAAAGTATAAATCAAATCCTTGACATTATATATGGAAAGAATCTCCTTCTAGGAAAAAAAAAGTCATTGTTTTTCAGGATTTGCAGTGTGTTGACATTCCCGAGACAGGAGGTTGTGAAGCATTATACAATTAATATGTACATCATCAGAGAGATTTAAATTCAGAGCTGTCAAAATTTGCCTGGATCATAAGAGCCTCACTTCACATCTTACCTGGCCCCTTCTTTGATAAGAACCATTGTTCCTATAGAATGGGTCCAATAAGTTGGCTAATGTCTTTTTAAAAGCCTCCTACAAAGTGGACAACACCCAGAGGGTAATCATAAAGCATATGGGATGGTTTCTGGAGCAATGTGTATTATTCAGAAGATAGTTTTCAAGTAGTGCACGCACACACACGTGTGTGTGTGTGTTTGTGTGAACATGCATGTGTGTGCATGTGTGATTAACAGATGTCACTCAATAGCAGTTTCTCTCTTCAGCTTTAATTATACAATAATAAATTATATAATATATTTAATTAATCTTTTGCCCAGTCTTCGTTTCATCATTCATTGTCTCTTACTAGCTACCCTGCTCAGTGGCCTGTGAAAATATCTGATGGATCTCGGCACATGTTCTGTAGCTTGTGTCAATTTTACAACCTTTATATTTCCTTTCAATGCAAAATGTAAACTGAGAATAAATTTTTTTCCCTTACAGGGCTGGGAACTATGAAAGTATGTTATACTGTTATGGTAATCAGTCACCACCCAGGCGGAGTGGTCCGCAGCACTGTTACTGCTTTCTTTATACTCCTTTGCTGAGCTCAGCAAATGCTTGGATGTCTGGGCTGGCTTTTCTCTTCTTTTCCATATTTAGATTTCACTGAAGGGTAGAGAGCTTGGCCTGCCTTCTATTTGTAATGAGCAGAGAGAATACAATGTAATGTAAATATATAAATGGTCTGGAGGCTGTGTCAGAAGATTTAAGATGCAGATGCGATGGTATTATATGTAGTTGTGTGACTTTGCCAAGGCAAGTAACTTCTCTAAACTTCCCTGTCTTCATGTTCAAACTGGATTTAATAATAAAGAATTTATAGTGCTTTGCTAAACTATTCTAAGACCCCATGAAAGCAAATCTGAAAATCATTCCTCTTTTTTGATTCAGTCTTGAATAGAGTAGGTGGACTGTGCATCAAACCTGGATTGTTCTACCCATATGGCATTTTCCTCACAGCCCAGGGCACATCAGTCCCTCTGATACCTCAAACACCTGCTCCTCTTTGCCTGGGGCCTTTTGTCTGATCACTGGAGCCTACCTTGACATCCATTTCCACTAGGGCAGCCTTTAGCCAATGACTAATGAAAATTGTGCACACACCTGCTCCCTCAGCTCTTGGGCTATTGGAATAGCCCTAGGGTACAAGAATCCACAGTTCCCATGTTCTCCAGCATGGTTCAGGTCCCCTGTTCTTTAGTGTGATTTTATCCATAGCTCTTTTTTTCCCCTTCCTGTCCCCCTTTCATGTCCTACCAATAGTGTTTCCTGACACAATTTAAATATTCTCTTTCTACTCAAATTCTTGTTCTAGTATCTGTTCCTGGGAGAGTGTAGCCTGAGGCATTGTCCATCCTAGGTTCTGCCAAGGGCCACCATGTAGAAAGCAACACCTCCGTTTTGAGAGTTGCAATGTATCTCCCAATCTGGAACATACATTTAACCATTCACTTTGTGAAGAAACATTCTGTTGTCTAGTTCTTGACCAACTGTAGGAATTTGCTTAGTGTATTGTGTTTTGTTTTTCTTTGAAAAAAAAATGCTCCAACACAGCAACTTAGGGAAGATTTACTTTTAGCACACAGCTTCAAGTTAAAGTCTATCAAAGCAGGGATGTCACAGTGTTATGGTGGCAGGAGCTCAAGGGAATTGGTCATATAATATCCATGGTTAGAAATGAAAGTCAGTGAATGCCTACATTTCAGTGTTGTTCTTGATTTCTCTATTCTTATATGGTTCAGAATTCTCTGTCAAGAGTGGGCAGATCTTCTTGCCTGGACTAACACTGTCAGGATATTCCCCCAGAAGTATGCCCCACAAAACAATCAAGTCCAGACAATTCATTCCTTATTGATATCCTCTTTCCAGATGATTCTACACTCAGCCTGGAAACAAAACTAAACATCACCCTTATATAAAAAATAAACGTATCATGTTTCCTTCCTTTCTAAAGCTTCTTAGCACTTGTGTGTTGTTCACACTATATCGTTTCATTTAAAAGACTACTGTGGAACACATACCAGCAAGTAATAGAGGGAGACTGAGCTGGGAACTAAAAGGGTATTAAGTCCAGATATTCTTTCTCAAAAGAAAAGCTAAATTACAGCTGTCTGTATTGGGGTGGTGTATAATATTCCTCTGGAAATATACAAATGGATGTATTTCTTTATCGTATCCTTGGAGAGTACACAATACCAGGAGCCTGAAATCGCCTTCTGTCTTTATGGAGGAGATATTCAGTTCAAAGAAATCTAGGGTAGGACATAGCATGCAAGTTTGACATGTATGAGAAGAGACGGGAAGAGTGAAATTGCTACGCAAGCTGTGTTGCTGCCCAGAAATCTCAGAACACCTTTTCCATTAGTCTCCATTTTGTGAATATAAGAAACTTTCTCAACAGTCACACTGGATACTTCTTTAACTAAGGGTTAGAAAGGCATGCATTTGTTATAACTTTGTAGCCAGTTAAATTTCTGTTTCTACCCATCTAATTATCATATACTCACTTTGCCTCTATCCTCTGTCCTTTTGATCTTTCTTTTATATTCCTACTTCCAGCTCTCACACCATATGTGTTGTTTAAACTTTCACCATTCTTTCTAACATTCCTTCACCTTTTTTCTCCCATTTTGTCACACTTTTATTCTCATTTTATTAATTCCTTTGATCTTCTTCTTTTATACTATTAAAACTACAATTCTAAATTTTACTTGTTTTTAAGTTGGGGAGAGATCGGTAGCAGTGCCATGTGTCAGGTATTAGTCCTAGGACCTTCCTTACTAAGCCATGGACTTGATCTTAAATACTCTTAACAGGGCACAGGAAGATAATTAAACCAGTTCAAACTTGACTGAATGCTCATTAGACCCGGGCTCTTCAAAAATTGACGTTTTTCATTTTATTTTTTATTATATAAACTAGAGTTGATATTAATTTCAACTCAACTAGCTTGTTTGGAGGATTACAAAAATAGTAATTGCTAGTATGCTATTGGTATTGTTTTAAAGTCTGCAAGGATCCATTTTGAGCTTAGGCTTTGCTTATGTGGGGATTTTCGTCTCTGGAAAGAATTATTATAACATACAACAACGAGCAAATAATTTGCATCTCAAGAGAAGCTTAGCTCACTGTATTCATCACTAAAGTGAATAATTCAGCAGCATCTTTGGCTAATTAGTAAAATTCTGGAGGATCTTTTGTTCTCAAAGCACTGTTGTCCTCTTATAGAACCTGACCTTTGCCCCATCACTGGTTCAGTCTGTCAAGCATACTCATCTGAACATTGATTTGTACACCCTACCTCTTGCCAGCATCCTGCAATACAATTTAACATGAAAGGCAATATAATATTCTTGTTGGGACTGGCTGCAGTTCCATAAAATAGAATGAGAACTCTTGTTAATGCAAGTGTGATTTAAGTCCCCTTGTCATCTGGAAAGGTCTAGGCATTCTTTCAGGTCTGTGGAGACAGCCATTTCAAACAGTGACTGCAGTCCTGTCACTTTCAGGCAATTCCTTTTATTCCTTTGGTACCTTATTACACATAATGCTTTGTTTTTGTTTTGTTTTTTTTTAAAGCACCAGGATGTCAATACCCAGAAAATTTCACACTAACACTTAAGAGTTGTAAGGCCTATTTTCAGAAGCTATGAAAATAATAGCTTAAATTTTGAGTTTAGGCATCTATTGTACCCCTTGCTAGAGTATCTGAATAGACCTGTCCTGTTAAATCAGAACTTCACAAACCAAACCGTCAGGCCAACATCCAAAATCTTCACAATCAGTCAGAAAATAAATATTTGGAACACTCCATTGGCATCTCTAGTTGGAAAGACTGTGACAATGAATAGAGACTTGGGGGGAAAGCAAATCAGACAAGCAACATAAGAACTCAGCATCTCAATGTGTGCTCATATACCTTGATATATCAAAGTTTATTTCTAGTTCATGAAGCATGATAGGAAGATCTGGAGATGCCTAATTCTACCTTATTACCTCAGGAGCCAGTCTTCCTGGATGTTTTATTTCTACCATCTTATTATGTGACTTGCAAGGTTTCTGAGATATCTTTCTAAGGATGGAGGAGGAATATGATCTCTTAAGTGTCTCCTCTGAGAAGTGATATCCATTCCCACTTCTATTTTTGATGCCCTGGCTAAACTTTATCTCCCAAACACATCCTAAAAGCAAGGGCTGAGAAGTGCAGGTGAAAATATTCATTGCCCCTAGACATGCTTTTTATAGTGATAAAGCTGCATGCGTTGCAAATATACCACATAAAGTGGGCATCAAAATGAATGTTGTAGGGGATAGAGATATGGATCAGTGATTAAGAGTACTGGGCACTCATTGAGAAAACCCAGATTTCATTCTCATCAGACACATGGCAGCTCACAATCATCTGCAACTTCAGTTACAAGGGATTTGATGCCTTCTTGTAGCTTCCACCGGCATCATTCACACATATTGTGCACAGACACACATGCAAGAAAAGCATCCATACACATGAAATAATTTTTAATTTAAAGAAGAAGGTTATAGATGGCACCAGCATAGAAAATGAAAAAGCTGGGGCAAAACCTGAAGAAATCAGGGGATTTGCAAGAAGCCAGCTAACAGGCACAGCATCTCTTGATATTCCTAAGTTATTATTAAAATTAAAACTTTCATGAGTTTAAAAATACTACACTACAACTCTATTCTGCAAACTTCAGAAGTATGATGATATTCCTTGTATATCTCCCTGTATACTCTAAATCTTTAGTAAATTGTTCTTTGATGATGGTGATGAGGAGCATTGAAGAGAGAAGAAAATGACACCATTCATCTGATTCCCTGCATTGTTGTTGAATATTTCCCTGGATGCCCTAATACTATGTTCTAATGCACAAGCATATTGCATTCCCAATGCTTTATATACTTTTTAATTAACTTTTATCTTGAATTATCTTCAATGTCTAGTTACAAAGGGTAATGATGCCAGCTAGCATGTCTATTTACAGCCGGTTATGCCATAATATTAACAAGGGCTGTTTTTAAGAAATTTTCTATTTCTCTTTCTTCTTAGCTAAGGGTGTTCACTGGACTATAAAACTAAACTTTAAGCTGGTGCCCCATAGGGATGCATATTTGCTTCAGAAGCCAAATAGAAATGTTCTAAGAATCATGAACTTACCTAGCTTCCATGCTTTCTGATCTCAGTTTTCTCATATCCTTTACTCATACTGTTTGACAATTCCTGGTCACTCCTCCCCCTCCCCACCCCTGTGTCTGAATTCACAAAGCATTCCTGAATTCTGGCCTTCATAATTGCTCAAACTCTTGGGTCTGCCTGCCATGCAGTTGTTCTCACTTTCCTTCTAAGACACATCATGATAATAGCAACCTAAAATTGGGCAATCATATATGAAGCGATCACTCCATCAACGCAATATGAATAATTCATTTTCATCTAAGCATCTTTGTACATAACCGAAATAATGTAAGTGTGGTTGGGTCCTCTTACTTGCAACATGGAACAAGCCAGGAAACACAGTGAAAGGGAGGGAAAAATTAAAAAAGAAAGAAAGAAAGAAAGAAGGAAGGAAGGCATGATTTTGGATGGAGACATGTGCTACAAAGAAAAGGAAATGGAGCAAAGTTATGGTGAGTGAACAGGATCCAGGAATAAAACTCACAGAGGAGTCAAGCAGGACATCCCTGTCCAAGAGGAAGAAACAGCCTGCAGAGACGATGGAGTTGTAAATCAAGCCTATATTGTCAGAAATGAACAGACTTTTGCAGCAAGACAGAAAGGATTTTAAAGACCTTCTTCCCCTTCACATGCCAAGTAAGGAAGGTGGTACTCCTTTTGATGATCTCCATTTCACTCACTGAAATTTACTGTGGAAGGAAGGATATAAATTGTATTAAATATAGTAACAGAGCATCTGAAAAGTCTCATTTCCCCCTTTTCTGGATAAGGATCTCTCCCTGGGCCTAACCAGAACACCTGCCTTGAGCTGTGGCCTAGCTGCTGTGACCTCACTTATCTATCTTGGCCACTGGCTAGTGATAAATTATAAATGAACCACCTGCCTACTTTCTGCCTCCCCTCAGCCAAGCATACAGCATCTTCCTGACTGAGGAAAATATTTTCTCTGTTCCTTGTGACTGCTGTTTGATGACACTGAGGTATCATTGCTGTTTAAACCCTTATACAAGGAGGGCTCTCAATTTGTATGGCTCCTCAGCCCCATGGACTGACTCTATTTCAGGAGATGGCATTGCCTCAATGTAAGTGTTCCTATGTTCCAAAAGAAACTCAATGAGAAGATGAAGCCAGTGACAGATAGAAGAGACAGTCCACCAGCTAGATCAGCAATGAACTTGGTGATGAAAGATCAACTCCCTTGTTCAGACATAATGACTGTGTTCTTCCATCTTTTGTGAGGTACTCTTGTGACACATTCTCAAACCAAAATGCAATAATGGGAAACAGAAAAGACATGACATATGGATGCCATGTTTGTTTAGGGTTTCTAGTGCTGTGATAAAACACCATGACTATAAGCAACTTGGGAAAGGGTTTATATCATCCTATCATTTATAGTCTATCCTCTAGAGAATCCAGGACAGAAACCTGGAGTCAGGAACTGAAGCAAAACTGTGGAGGAGAGCTGCTTACTGGGTTGCACCTCAGGGATTGCACAACACACTCATCACCTACTGCAGGCTCATCAGCCCTCGAGAGACACCACCCACAATGTGCTGGATCCTTCAATATCATCAGCCAAGAAAATTCACCACATGCTTGCCCACAGGTCAAATGGTGGAGGTATTTTCTCCTTTGAGGTTATCTCTTCTGAAAAGACTAGATTGTGTCAAGTTGACCTAATTCTAGTCAGCACATCCTCTTTTTCAAAGAAGGAACCTTCTTCAAGATTCGTATCTGGAAGGAAAAGGCTTAAATCTGACATCCTAGGGACAAGATTTCCATTTTGTCAGTCAAATAAATTTTTGCTTTCCTCACTGTTTTAAGGACAAAGAATTTGAAAAGGCTCAGTTTGTGATATGAGTTAAATCAGTGAACTGAGTATTCAGGGTCAGTATTCAGATATTGACATTCAATCTGTCATACCTTTCTAGGCAGACATGGGCATGTACTCCAGCCTTGCTGCTTTTAAGCTCATCATCTTAAGAGTGAAACAATTTGACAAACCCACAGCCATTTTATTTTCTAAAACACCATATCTGCTTTTCAGTAAATATATTCTTGTTACTCAAAATAAAAAAGCAAAACTTTATTTATTTTTTTAACTTTATTGTTCTCTCATATGTCATGAGCACAGTTCCCCTCCCTCTATTCCTCTTGGTATCCCTACCATCTCCCCTCTCTCCAAGATCCATTCCTCCATCATTTTCTTTCAGAAAACAACAGGCCTCCCAGTGACATCAGCCAAACAGAGCAAAAAAGAAATTACAGTAAGACTAGGCACAAACACTCATATCAAGGCTGGATGAGGCAAACCAGTAGGAGGAAAAGGGTCCCAACAGCATGTAAAAGAGTCAGAGACATCCCTACTCCTAGTGTTAGGAATTATACAAAAACATCAAGCTATACAACCATAGTATATATGTAAGGGACCTGGTTCAGACCCATACAGGCTCTGTGATGGTCACATCATTCTCTGAGTCGCTGTGATCCCTAGTCAATTGATTCTGTGGTCCTTGTTCTTGTGGTATCATTGACCCCTCAGGATCCTACAATCCTTCCTCCTCTTCTTTTTCAGGGTTCCCCCTAGTTCTGCCTAGTGTTTGGCTATGTATGGGTCTCTGCATCTGCTTCTAATAGTTGCTGGGTGAAGTCTCTCTGATGAAGATTGGGGCCCCTTGTCAGATGTGGGGTTGGTGAAGATTTTTTCCCAGTCTGTAGGCTGGGGGTAAGTCTAACCAAGCAAGTAAAGGACCTGTACAACAAGAACTTCAATCCCTTGAAGAAAGAAATTGAAGAGGCCTTTAGAAGATGAAAAGATCTCCCATGCTCATGGATAGGTAGGATCAACATAATAAAAATGGCCATCCTGCCAAAAGCAATATATAGATTCAATGCAATTCCTATCAAAATACCAACACAATTCTTTATAGACCTGGAAAAAGCTATTCTCAATTTCATATGGAACAACAAAAAGCCAAGAATATCTAAATCAATCCTGTACAATAAAAAAACTTCTGGACGTATCACCATCCAGATTTCAAGCTGTACTACAGAGCAATAGTAGTAAAAACAGCATGGTACTGGTATAGAAACAGACCAGTAGATCAATGGAGTCTAATTGAAGACCCAGAAATGAACCCACACACCTATGGCCGCCTAATTTTTGACAAAGAAGCCAAAACCGCACAATGGAAAAAGGACAGCATCTTCAACAAATGGTGCTGTTCCAACTGGATGTGCACTTGTAAAAGAATGAAATTAGACCCATACTTATCACCTTGTACAAAACTTAAGTCCAAGTGGATCAAAGACCTTAACATAAGGTTGGTCACACTAAATCTACTAGAAGAGAAAGTGGGAAAAACCCTCGAAATCATTGGCACAGGTGACAACTTCCTGAACAGAACACCAACAGCTCAGGACCTAAGACCAACAATCAATAAATGGGACCTCATGAAACTGAAAAGCTTCTGTAAGGCAAAAGACACTGTCATTCGAATAAGACAGCTTTTATTTATAAGGAACACTTTGAAATCATTGCTAGGACAGTATTATAAAGGCTAAAGAGAAACTGGTGTGTAATAAAAAATATGACTAATTAAACTATTTACCCAGTATTTATTTTATCATTAATTGGTTTGGTGGCAGTTAATTCTTATCCAGACATTATAAA
>CAJQZJ010034129.1:2024071-2036308 GCA_907164525.1 Lophiomys imhausi
ACACACACACACACACACACACACACACACACACACACACACACACACCTCTGTTGATGACAGTGCAATAAATATGATCCCTAAGTGTTTTCAAGCTCTCCTGTACTGTGGGGCTCAGACAGAACCCATAGATCTGTTTCCAAGTTTAGTTTATGGATAATTGAAAGACAACAGTATGTCGGACTTTTCTACATATGCCAACTGTACAGGGCCCACATCAGTACCACAGAAAAGTCAGAAGACAGTATCAAGTGGAAAAGGATAGTGATAATTTCACAGAGGAACTTTTTAGTAATTTATACTCAATTGTTGGCTACTACCATGATGAATAGGAAACTTTAAAGTGTGCCTTGATGATTGATATCTCAACCACAGTTTTTATAAAATAATGTTTTGTATGTTTGGAAATGCCTTAACTACAATTTTGGGTCTAGAGGAACTCACCCTACATAAAATGGAGATACACATTATTGTCTCATCATCTGTTGCAAAGGCTGTATTTTTTCCAAGCCTTTTATTTTTTCAATTCCCATGGATTCAATTTGCCCCAAGAGCTCTGAAATGCTTAGACTTTATTTTACTATCTTTCCTGTAATACACATCTTTCTTGTATTTTCCTGGTCATGTAACTCTTTTTTTGGAATGGATCCTAACATCTCTAATGTTACATTTGGAGACTTGGGAAGCAGGCTAGCCATTCTCTCTACATTAATAGGCAGAAAAGTTCTGTCCTCAGGGTAGCTTTCTGATTGCTGACTATAATAACTAGTGTCACTTACACAATAAAAAGTTTTATGTGGATTTCTTTATTGTCTCCTCCTGGAAAATTATAGTCATTGCTCATCCAGCAGATGTGTGAGGTCGCAGGCTGGGTGCATCTGTCTCCCTTTACATGGTCACTCTAGTACATCCTCTAGCCTACAGGCAAATTTCTCTAGTCATCATTGAGATGAATTACATAGTACACACAAGTTTTGCAAACACATTCATGGCTCTAGTTGCTTTTCTCTAACTTGACTCTTGTTCATAAATTGTAGCTGGGATCTCTAGAGGTTATCCTTTCCTGATGTCTTAAAGTCAAGATTTCAGTAAGGATTCCAATGTGAACAGTTTATGTGAGAGGCAAACACATTGATATTGCTGTGGGAATGTGAGGCAGGAAAAGACAGTACCCAGAAAGTATGTCGCCAATGGTAGGCAAGTGGTTCCTTCTTCAATGAAGATATCTCGAAGTTCAATGTGGAATATGTCCCAGAGTTACCCCAGAAAACCCTTTCCCATCAGTCCCCAGTTGGAGAGATGCTTGCTGATTATAGGAGTTGGAAATTAAAGCTGCTACAAGAGTTTACAAAGTGAATATCTTAGTACTGGGAAACTCCTCAGGCAATGAAACACAGGAACTGGCTTTGGAAGCTGAGTTCCTGTACAGTGACAGTAAAGGGCACAGATAGCATCTGTTTCTCCTAGCAGAGGAATCAGTCACCTCAGGATTGTTCCTCAGTTCTGAATTAATAGGCATGGCTTAATAAATCTGTCCCCTGAGACCCCCTTTGTCCTTTCATCTATCCTTCATCCAGTGGTGGCTTTGTAGGTGAGCAGGAAATAGTGGTGCCTAAATAATGTAGCTTCAGAGAGATTTGGAAGGACTCTTGTCCAGCATCTTTCCCTTTCAAGGTCCTAACACATAAAGTCCCAAGGTTAATCAGGCATCTAATTAGCTAGAATTATTTCTCCAGTTAAATAATCAGTCCTCTTGGAGCACTAAATGGAGCAAAGATGTACCTGTGTGATGAGAAGGGTGTAACAAGACTGTTTTGATTTATATATAGTCAGTCTTTCAAAAATTCATATTCTAGAAGCATGGTCCCAAACTCAATATTATTGAAACCTGGAGTATACTACCAAACTTGCAGGAAGTTCAACAATTTGCAGTGTCCTTTTCAGGTAGCTTCCATGAATGTCACCCATACTGGGATGGACTTTTGTGATGTGCTGTTTATGAGTCATGTCTGCTCCTTTAACTAATCTCCCATCCATTCTCCTGTAAGTAACCCCAATAAAATTCATTGGTTCACTATGCTGGACTTTGGTGGTATCCTTACTTTATGCTTTCATTGGTTTGCTATCTGGGATGAATAGATATTTATTCATTTCTCCTCAGGAAGTATTACACAAGCTAAGGTCAAGGCACACTTTCTTACCCATAGAGATGGGTGGGATCTTCTCATTATATCCTTACTTTGTTCCTTCATTGGGAAGAATATAGGTATTTTTTATTAGTAAATTCAGAATTCTCAAGCCCCCCTCTTAGACATCTCCTGAATTTCTGGAAATGCATGACCTTCTTGCTAAAGGCTCATATGTCAGACATTTCCCCTTCATGTAGATGGAATTCATAATGTCTTGGCATCTTGCTGACAGGGAGGCTGACTTGGGGTTATAGTCTGAAGATTCCTGACTATGATCTATTATTGAGTTTCTGTAGACGAATCAAATGCTTCTGAACTTCTTCCATTGGCCAGACCCCAAATGTAGCAGCTTTTTAAATGAATCTGGAAGCACTAGTACCTCCACATGAAGTGGCCAACGGATGAGACAAGGGAGAGAGAGAAGGAGAGAAGGAAGAAAGAAAGAAAACAAAGAACAAAGGAAGGAAGAAAGGAATAAAGCAATCAAGCAAGCAAACAAAACAGATCCTCAGACAAAGTAAAAAATTCTTAGAGGACAGCTGGAGGTATGTTTGAACCACCTTCAATGAAATCCATATGTGACTATGTCAGGTATTATAACAATATGATTGTTATGGCTGAGCTGGATATTATTTGGTATTTTTAAAGTTTATAGCTCTCCCCCAATACTCAGCAATTATAACACACAGCCTAAATTTGCTCTTCATATAATCTTCCATTTTTCTAGAGCTGAAATACCTAAATCTAAGTGCTAGCTCTCTTATACCCACATCAGTCAGCCACAAGCTTTGGAAGCTCTCTCCTCAAAAAGCATCTCCAAAGAGTTCCCTTTGTATCATTCTCACCTTTGCCACCTGGATTCAACTCATGATTGCTCCACTTTCTTAGTGTACAAGCCTCTAGCTCATGTTCCAAATTTTGTTTTTCTCTCTGGTCATGTTTCAGGGAGCAGTGGGGTGAGCCTCAGAAGTCCTACCACAGTATGCCCTTCCCTGCTCAAGACCTTCTAACTATTATTCAGCCTCCTATGAATATAAGTCACTTTCTTATTTTATCATTTGATTTCCAGTATATCCACCGAAGATGAAAGTATTCTTCTATGGAAAGAATGCCTTGGTTAAAAATGTAAGAATGGTAAGATTACACCCAATTTAAAAAGAATTGTTGGATTTCTCAGAAAATATAATAGTTAGGGATCATTACGACATCTCCCATTAGATGTTGCATCCATCACCTTCTAAACTCAGTAAAGATAACCTTTAGGGAAGATAACAATATCCCTAATTTCCACTGACATTGATGTTAACCAGCTTTTTATTTCTGTAAGAAAAAGAGTCAGACAGCTTTGACAAATTCCATCACCTCAGCAGAAAAGTGAGAAGCCTGTGAAAAAGTAGCTGAGGAATAAGATCTGAAGGGTTGGATTTGTGTTTTTTTTTTTTTCAGGATTTTCTGATGTTTTTAATGACTAGATATTCTTTAGCTTATGACCTTGGTGATAAAAGTACAATTAGCAGATAATTTATGGAAAAAAAGAAAGCGAGAATGAGGAAGAGAAAGAAAGAGAGACAGGGCAATAATAGAGGTAAGAAGAGGAGAAGGGAATAAAAGGAAGCAAGGTAGGAAATTTAACATATCTTCCAATTGGTAGTCAATATGAAGGGTAGCTGATTAAGATAAAACAGTGACACCTATGTACTCAAATTAGTAGATAACCGTTTTTTCCTTTGATAATACATGATTCTTATATTCCTGGTTGTGAGTCTTACTCTTCACAGCTGAGCCATCACTCCGGACCTAGAATGTATGTTACTTAGGGTAATTAACATATTTAGCTAGTTACATGGCTTCAAGAAACCCTGAATATGGAAAGAGCTTTGAAAGATGGAGGTTTCACTTTAGTAAACTGACACCAATCAAAAGTGCTGAACACGTTGAATGATCTGATATCTGGTATACAGACACCATCTGATTGTGGGCTTTATTGCCATTGTGCTTGTTTGCAACTGATAGAAGCCAAGAGTGTTGGTTTGAATAGGTACGGCCTTTACAGACTTATGTGTTTGGATGTTTGGTCTTAGGGAGTGGCACTACTGTGGCCTTATTGGAGGAAATTTGTCACTGGAGGCAGACTTTGAGGTCATATATATGCTCAAGGTCCTCCCAGTGTGCCAGTGTGAAATCTAGTACAATTCCTTTCTGCTGCCTGTGATCAAGATATTGAACTCTCAGCTCGTTCTCCAGCACCATGTCTGCCTGGATGTTGCTGTGTTTTCCACCATGATGATAATGGACTATACCTCTAAACTGTAAACCAGCCACAATAAAATGTTTTCTTTTATAAGAGTTGCCATGGTCGTGGTGTCCCTTCTGAGCAATAAAACTGTAACTAAGATTCCAAGGAATCACCATTTTCTAGAGTTGGTGTGGAGATATTTTTTATCCTTGTATGTCTTGCACTGCTCTAACAGCAGTGATTTTTTGAAACCAGAAATAGCTTTTAAAATTTACCATCAGAGCTTTAAGAAATAATGTCAAAGATAGGCTCTGAATAGGGCAACTAACCCTTCTAGTTCCACATCAAGCATCTCTCAGACATTCCTGTGTTACTTGTGGACTTCAATTTGAGGCTAGCACAGCTAAGAGCTAAGAATTTGGGATCTAGTTGGTCTAAGATTCTACATTTGTGAAATGTTCCCACAGCTTCCCAAGTGGTTCTGTTGATATGCCCTCAAATCTCAGTTTCTCTTCTAATTTTCCAGTTGAGCTCAAACAATGAGCATCAAATGACATATTTCTACAAACAAAATGGGTTTGTTTTGCTGTAAATCCAGGAGGAGATCAACAAAGTTAAGTCAAAATTTGCAAGCCAAGAGATATTGGTATGAAAATGACACTATAGTCACTTGGTAAGAAAATAAAATGATATTTACCATAGATTACAGAAAGTTCACAAATCTGTTTAGTATTTATAGTCATGGGGAAAGCGTAAGCCTGTAAGGAAGGAGCACACATCTTTTCTCTTTGAAACTGGTCTATTTTGGCTAACTGACTCTTAAAGCAATTAGTTTTGCTATGTTTAATCATTACATCAACAGAAACAATTACGGAATTCATTACTCATTGAGGTTGCTTTGCCAATTTAAAATCATCTTCAAATATCATTTCATTATACTTTCTAGTGTCTTTGGACAGTTAATGTCACATGTAGATGTGTATACTGAGACTGATAAAATAACTAATTTTTTACCTTCATTATTTGTGTATTAAATGCTTATTTAATGGAGTCTCCCATTAAACATTTCAATAATCAAGCTAGATCTAGATATTCCCTTCAGGAGATAGAAAAAATATGTGAAGATCAGTCAGCGAATATTTATGACAAATAAGAAACAAGGATTTGGAAAAGGTCGAGAAAATATATTCAGATGCAACCCGACACTGTAAAGAAAAAAACCTGTCTACTAGTGGAGAAAAACTGAGCCAGAGAAGAAAATTTGCATATTCTCTGCGCCACTGAAACCTTTTCATCTGGGGGGACAAAAGATGGCAGCAGTAAGCATAGACACATTGTCATCATCAGGAAGACCAACTGGACCACCACAGAGATATACTCCTGCTGAACAGCAGTTTGAGAGGCGCAAGTCTATCGGGGCTTGCCCAACAAAGGCAGAGACAATAAAGAATCCTGTACTGGACAAATAGACATTGAAAGAACAAAGATGCCAGTCACGGGAGACAGAGCACTTCCTGCAGTAGTAGAAGAGCCGCACAGCGGTTCTGATCAATTCAGGACACTAGCTAGCGACTTCGACCTCCAAACAGAGGCCCTCTTTAGTGTCCTGAGTGTGCAGCTTCCATGCAGGTGCTCTGACACCCAAAAGAGGACCAGGACCAGCAGAGCCACTATGGTAAGACTGAGGACAATTCTCCCTGGGATTTGCAACATGGCAGCACCTGGCTGACCAGTAGCTGGGGGATTTAGCTAATAGGTGGTAGAGCTTCCCTGAGCCCAGGCGCACTCTAGACAGGTTATAGAATACATATTGGAACTTCCTTCCACCCCACTCACCTGGCCCCTTGGCTGGATACTCCAATGGGCACTCAGAGTACAGCATCTAGATCTCATCCTGGAGCATTAAAGCAGTTCTAGACCACTGTGTGCAGCCCAAGCGAGTGGGCTACACTGGGTCACACAGCTTCAATCTGAGAGGCACAGGTTGACCCTGAGAATCACCTGAGAGCAGTGTGAAAGGACCATATCCATGATCCTGACACCCTAGATACAAGGAAACTGTAGAAGCCCCACTAAGCCGGGCAGGCTGTTCTGGAACACAGTGCTCCTGGCAGGGAAAAGGCAACTGAGCTTTCCCGAGTCCAAGTGCTATAGACACCTTGTGAACTCCTTATTGGAACTCCCTGCCCATGACCACTTTGGCAGGGCACTCAGTCTACAGCCTCAGTCTACAGCATCTATATTTTAACCCAGAGTAGTAAAGCATTGTGTGCTGCCTGAGCGAGTAGGTTGCACTGGATCACAGAGCATCTGACTGAGAGAAACAGATTGAAATTGGGATCCCCCTGAGAGCAGCCTGGAAGGACCATGACCACAGCCCTGACCATGGTCCTGACGCCCTAACTGCAGGGAAAGTGCTGGAAGCCTTGCAGGCTCAGGCAGCCTGGACTGGAGCACAGTGATTCTGGCTGGGGAAAGGCAGCTGAGCTTTCCAGAATCCAAGCACTGTGGGCAGGTTATGGACTCCACATCAGAACTCCCTGCTGGCACCTGCGTTGCCATTCAGATGAACACCCAGGCTACAATACAGAGAACTCTGACCCTGGAGCAGTGAATCAGTCTTAGACAATTGCACACTGCCTGAGTGACTTAGGCTGTACCCATGTCACAGTGCTTCTGGCTATAAGGTGCATGTTGGACTTGAGAGCCCCCCTGAGAGCAGCTTGGGAGGTCCACGATCATGGTCCTGACAGCTAAGCTTCAGGAGAACTGTAGCTCTAGTCTAAAGTCTGTGGCCTGCTGACCCCCACTGACATTGCTAAGAAGACCAGCTGGACTCCAGGAACTGCAGGAGGGAATAACACACCCCACTCCAACCCCTGACCTGGGTACTCAGTTAGGACACAATAGGAAGTGTTGAACTATGGGAGGCCCACTGAGAACCCGCCCTCCTAATATAAGGCTGCATCCAGTATGTGGAAAGCTACAGGTCACCAAGATTATATGGCCTCTACACCAAAGCGCCTTCTTTGGGTGCAAGTCCAGAAGGCACCAGGAATAAAGAGCTAAGGACAACCAGATGGCTAAAGGCCAGCTAAAGAGCAGAACTGACAAAAGTCAGGGAAATATGACTCCAGCAAAATTCAGCTATGCTAATACAGCAAGCCCTGACCGTCCCACCACAGCTGAAACACATGAAAATGATGACAAATCTATACTTATGAAAATAATGGAGCCATACATGAAGAAAATAAATCCCTGAAAGAATTTAAGGAAATCACAATTCTCAAAAGAAAGCAATGGAAAATTCCATTAGAGACCTCCAAGCTATCTGAAACATGAGTGGGAAAGAAGCAAGGCTATGAAAGATTTTCAGGCAAAGACAAACAAATTGAAACAGGAAATGTAAAAAAAAAAAAAACAGTTCAAGACCTGAAATTGGAAATGGAAGCAATAAAGAAAACACAAGCAGAGACAATCCTGGAGGTGGAAAACCAAAGCAAGAGAACAGGAACTATACACATGAGTATCACAAATAAGGTACAAGAGATTCAAGACAGAATCTCAGGTGTGAAAGACTCAATTGAAGATATCAGTACAGCAACCAAAGAAAATGAGAAATCTAAAAAATTCCTCACCCACAACATCCAAGAAATCAAGGACTCAATGAAAGGGCAAAATCTAAGAATTATAGGCATCAGTGAAAGAGAAAACTCCCAACTCCAAGGTCCAGGAACCATTTTCAACAAAATCATAAAAGAAAATTTCCAAAACCTAAAGAAAGAGATGTTGGTAAAATTCCAAGAGACATAGAGAACACCAAATAGATTAGATCAGAAAAGAAATTACTCTTACCACATAATAATTGAAACTACAAATATACAGTACAAAGAAAGAATATTAAAAGCTATGAAACATAAAGATCAAGTAACATATAATGGCAGACCCATCAGAATTGTACCTGATTTCTCTGCAGAAACTTTAAAAACCAGAAAGGCCTGGGAAGATGTCCTACAAGCCCTAAGAGACCATAGGTGCTAGCCAAGACTACTATACCCAGAAAAACTTTCTATTACCATAGAAGGGAAAAACAAGATATTCCATGACAAAACAAATTTATACAATATATATCCACAAATCCAGCTCTACAGAAGATCCTCGAAGGAATACTCTCACCCAGAGAAGATAACTACACCCAACAAAACATTGGAAATAAAAAACTCCATTGCAACTAAACCAAATGAAACACACAAACACACAACCACCAACTACATCAAAATAATAGTAAATAACCTATGGTCATTAATATCTCTCAAGATCAATGGACTCAACTAATCAATAAAAAGACACTGGCTTACAGAATGGATAGGTAAAGAAAACCCATCATTTTGCTGCATATAAGAAATGCATCTCACTAAAAAAGATAGACTTTACTTCAGAGTAAAGGACTGGGAAAAGGTTTTCCAAAAAGTGATCTCAGGAAGTAAGCTGGAGTAGCCATCCTAATAGCAAATAAAAGAGACTTTCAGCCAAAATTAATCAAAAAAGATAGGGAAGGACACTACATACTCGTCAAAGGAAAAAATCATCAAGATGACATCTCAATACTGAATATCTATGCTCCAAATACAAGGGCGCTCATATTTGCAAAAGAAACGCTTCAAGAGCTTATACAACACTTCAGTCCTCACACATTAATAGTGGGAGCCTTCAATACCGCACTCACACCAATGGACAGGTCATTCAGACAGAACCAAACAGAGAGATAATGAGATTAACAGAGGTCATGAACCAAATGGACCTAACAGATATCTTCAGAGCATTTCACCTGAACAAAAAAAGAATATACCTTCTTTCAGCACCACATGGAACCTTCCCCAAAATTGACCATATAGTTGGACACAAAGCAAGCCTCAACAGATACTAGAAAATTGAAATAACCCCCTGTGTCTTATCAACCACTATGGATTAAAGCTGAACTTCAACAAAAACAGAAATAACAGAAAGCCTACACATTCATAGAAACTGAAAAACTATCTACCCAATGACCACTGGATCAGGGAACAAAGAAGGAAATCAAAGACTTCCTAAAATCCAACAAAAACAAAGGCACAACATACCCAAAGCTATGGGACACAATGAAAGCAGTAGTATGGGGAAAGTTCATAGCACTAAGTGCCTTCAAAAAGAAAATTGTGAGAGCTCTTACTAGTAACTTAACAGTAGAAATGGAAGTGCTAGAAAAAGAGAAGCAAACATTCCCTAGAAAAGCAGATGGCAGGAAATCATTAAACTCAGGGCTGAAATCAACAACTTAGAAATAAAAAGAATACAAAACATCGATGACACTAAGAGTTTATTCTTTGAGAAAATCAGCAAAATAGACAAAGCCTTAGCCAAACTAACTAAAAGGCAGAGGAAAAATACCCAAATCAACAAAATCAGAAATGAAAAGGGGGAAATGACAATAGACACCGAAGATATCCAAAGAATCTTAGTTCTTACTTCAAAATCCTGTACTCTACAAAATTTGCACACCTAAGTGAAATGGAAAATTTTCTTGATAGATTCCACCTACCAAAGTTAAATCAAGATCAAGTTTACAAATTAAACAGTCCTGTAACCCCTAAGGAAATAGAAGCACTCAATAATAGTCTCCCAATAAAAAACATACCCAAGGCCAGAGGGATTCAGCACAGAATTCTACCAGATCTCCAAAGAAGAGTTGATACCAATACTCTTCAAACTCTTACTTACACAAAATAGAAACAGAAGGAATACCTCCAAACTCATTCTATGAGACCACAGTCACCCTGATACCTAAACCACACAAAGACCCAATAAAGAAAGAGAATTTCAGACCAATTTCCCTCATGAACATAGACTTGAAAATACTCAATAAAAAACTTGCAAATGGAATTCAGGAACACATCAAAAGTATCATACAAGAACATAGATGATGGGGTAGTGTTAAGCATTCTAAATGTTAATTGGACCTGTTTGCTGTCTGTTACTTAATTGACTCTGATTGGTTAAATAAATGCTGAAGCCTGTTCCTGGGATTAGAACAGGAAGCATGTGCTGTAGACAGAGGTAGGCAGGAATAGGCGCTTTTAGAAAGAGACAGAGCATCTTGGGAAGAGGAAAGTTGCTGGAGAAGAAGCCAGGACATGCCATGGGGTAGATTAAAGAAGATCCTTCCATGTGGCCTGGAACATTGGCTTAGCGTGGAGAATAATAGTCCAAAGGGACATATGTATATATGGGGTCATATTTGGATAACAGAATTATGAGGTAGCTTAGATGGGCTAGGAATGCACAATACAGGCCTAGCCTTGATAAAATCAATGTGATGTTTGTGTGTGCTCATTTATAATGGTGGGTTAAGGTTTAAGAACCACCAATCAATTAACAATAATCTAAATACTAGTAAATAATTTAGAGCTATTTTTTTTGTACAAATGGCACCCAATGTAATTAAACTAATTTTTTTTTACATATGGTGCCCAACTATGGCAATCAGAATCCATGCTACAGCATGAGAAGGCCCAGGTGAAAGCTGGTTTCCTAGCCAAAGAGCAAGGAACTGAACTCAAATGCATTTCAAAGGTGCAGCTACCTTAACAAAAGCTGTTGCCTTGCCGCAAAGGCTTAGCTCTACTTACGAACTAAAAAACTGGGAGCCTTCTAAACAGTATTTGAGAGAGGAATTAATCGCCTAGATTAAAGATGGAGGAATTCATAATGCCTCAATACTTTTGGATTCCAATTGAGTTTATTCCTCTTAGCATGCAAATGATTTTTACCCTGACAGTTGTGGTTCTGTGTATCTTTTTTGATAAAGTTCAGACTAGGATAGTCTTAAAGGAAAGAATTTACAGATGGAATGCTAAATTGCCAACAATGATAATTAAAGAAAGAGGGAGGCCTTTCCTGATAAATAAGTCAAAATTGATGGCAGCTGGAGTTAAGAGCTCCCTGGCTATGAGGTGCTTGTCAGGGCTTTCTGGGAAAGGTCCACCAATGAAATACAGTCGCAACTAGATTCCAAGGAATAATGAACAAAGCTTTAATTGCAGCATGGGATGGCATGGTTAGACATGCCAAGGCTTTTGGAATGTTGTTTCTTTGTTTGACTTTTGTTTAGATGGCTTTGATTTTTCTATATCAGGAGGTAGAAAGGATATTTTTCTGGTTTGGCATTGCTGAAATATAGGAGATTTTTGAAGATTTTTGAGCAGATTTCAAATTGTCACTACAGTTTAAAGTTGCTCTCTGGGTTACAGACTTACTAATATCTTGGATTTAAGTGAAATATTTGAGCAGGGTGATACTAGCCCACACCCTTAATCCCTTAATCCCATCACACTAGAGGAAGAAACAGGCAGATCTCTGGATTCTAGACCAGCCTGGTTTAAACAATGAAGGCAGGGCAGGAACCATGCTGAGAAGATAAGACTGCTTGCTAAAGACAGTCTAGAATTCAAAAAAGACACATTTTCTTTCCTTGATGTTAAGTTTAATAATGTCCTTACTTGATGGATAAATACACATAATCTTAAATTTATGTAAAGAGAAAGGGGTCACAAGCCAGTCTCAAGTGTGGGGCTCCCACTGAAGAACTGGTTTCAAGAGATATTTGCCCTGAAGGAGATATGTTAAATGCTGGCACTTGGGAAACAAAGACAGGTGGATCTCGGACCTTCACCAAGGTCAGCCTGGTCTACAAAGTGAAACCAGGACAAGGATACACAGAAAAAAAAAGGAGAGAGAGAGAGAGAGAGAGAGAGAGAGAGAGAGAGAGAGAGAGAG
>CAJQZJ010034129.1:2036318-2074496 GCA_907164525.1 Lophiomys imhausi
GAGAGAGAGAGAGAGAGAGAGAGAGAGAGAGAGAGAGAGAGAGAGAGAGATGTATTCTGTTAATCAATGTAAGTACCCAGAGTTAGGCTGTGGAATAACATGCAAACTGCATGCCTCCCATAGCCAACAGTTAAGAAAAGCTAACATAAAATAGCATATCATGCTATTTTACACCAATCTCCTAAAGAATGCAGTTTTCATGGAAGAATTGGAACTCAAAATAATACAAAATGGTTTAAGTAATGTTATTGTTTAATAAGGGTAATTCAATTATTTAAATTTATACCTTGATCTCCAAACTTTGGAGACAAGGAAAAAACAGGTTCCTTGTGTGTTCTATTTGAACCCAGCAACCCTACTAAGTAGGTCCTGAAAAATGCAATAAAGCTGAACCACAAGACAAGGACTCCAAGAATACAACAAAAATGTCATCCATGATCAAGTAGTCTTTATACCAGAGACATAGGGCTTGTTCAACATATGTAAATTGATAAATGCAATACACTTAAAGGAAGGCAACAGATGGTTTTGTGTTTTTATGGAACTTCTTTGAGTATGAAGGTATGTGTCTCTGTGTTTATATGTGTTTCTTGTATTTTTTCTTTGACTTTTTTCTGTTTTTTTCTATTCCAATTTGTTTTAGTTTATTTTAATTTTATTTTATTATTATTATTTTAGGTTCCTGATTGTTTTCTAATGAGAGAGAGAAGGAAAGGGTGGAGATTTGGGTGAGACAGGAGGTGGAGAGGATCTGGAGAGATTCAGGAGAGGGTAAATCATAATCATAATATATTTATGAAAAAACACATTTTCAATAAAGAAAAACAATATGGTGATCTCATTACATCAGTGGTACTTTCATTACATCGATGCTGCGTCCCGTCAGCTTGTTTATCGTTGTTTAAACTGATCTTCATAACCTTCTCAAATTCATTTTGTCACATTCCTCCTCTGAAAATTTGATTTTTTTTTCTTTCACATATTGTACTCTGTAAGAGTAAGTCATTAGGCACAGTCTTAGTGCTTAGAACACTGGGATTCTTACTGGCTATAGAGAAGTTACCTAAATTACTCAAAATCCAGTATGGGAAGCTTTGCCTTTTCTTTTTTAACACATTTATTTATTTCATCATGCTGTTATATTATCATCGGCTTATATATTTTACACTTGGGATTATAATCTGGTACTAAATTACTTCTTTTTACTTTCAAACTGCTTCATTATTGGGGCCTCTTAGTTTTTCCTTGTCTCATATTCCTATGATTATATGGTTTCATTTGTTCATTGTTTTTAGCATGTGGGGTTTTTTCAGGTTTATTAGTGTGTGTGTGTGTGTGTGTGTGTGTGTGTGTGTGTGTGTGTGTGTGTTTATGGTCCCTATAGAGGCCATAAGAGGGTATCAGTTCCCTAGAGCTAGAGTCACAGATAGGTGTGAGCTGCCTAAAAGGCACACTTGGGAGGTGAACTCAAATGCCCAGAAAGAGGAGGAATGTTAACTGCTAAGCCAGCTCTTTAGCTCCAGCTCTTATGCTTTTAGATCAAAATATAATCTAGGTTCATCTTTGATGTTTCTTGTCCTACACTAGCATCTGTAAATTCCTTGTAAGCTTTGATTTTTTGATTTGAGAATAAAATAGAAACCAATATTTGGTGATGTGTCCACAGTTGCATTCCTAGTTGGATTGTGTTACTTCTTGTGCATTCTAACACATGGTACATTATGTAATATATGTGTTATATTATGTATATAGATATTTATAATGCTACTTTACATAATTATTACATACAATGTCTACGTATACACATCTATATGCATATTAAATTAAATTAATTAATCCTCATGTCACATGAATCATCACAGCTCTCTCAACTTCCTTATCTTTGATTTCTCACCCTGTTGAGTATTTTCCAAACTATTACATACTTAGGATTAAAATGCAAGTATCAGATAGATCAAATGTCCAGCAACTCAAGGGATAGTGTTACATAAACGAAGGATTTTCTCCTTCAAAATTGCATTGTTGTCTTCAATGGGAAGCACTGATCTACATGAACATCAGTGCTTCTATGAATTCTGACAGAAATAGTATTGATGGAGTATCTATGAATGACAAAATGTTCATGAAATTGTGAATGCTCATTAGGTGTGTAGATAATGCTTCAAGACTGCATAATGAGATGATGATATTGACATGTACTATATTGCATTAGTGGCTCCAATTTTCTTGTCTTTTATAAATTCAGGCCCTTTGGAAATGGTCTTAAAACTTCTCTAATCAAAAACTACACTTGAGATATGGGCTTATCAAAATGATTTTCTGAGCTGCAAGAATGTATCTTGGCAGTTCTGGCCATGACCTTCTTGAGGATTGGGGTCTATTTACTTGTTTCCTTGCGCTTCTACTATCACTATGAGAAACTTCAGCTAGTTTTCAAGAGGAATTTTTAAAAGGCTCAAATTTTATCCATTTATCTACAACTTTATCTATTGTGGGTAAATGGATAAAATTCAGCCAATTGTTAACTTGATTGAAGTTGGAATCAATTAGGAATCATAGGTCTGGATGTATTTGAGAAGGTGCTTTGAGAAAGATTTAGCTGCACAGGGAAGACTCTCTGGAATGTTATCTGCATCGTCCCAGCTTTTGGGTTCTAGGACAGAATATAAAAAGACAAAGGAATCCCTGCACATGCTGTTGTCATATAGAGATAAGTCCAGTCAGGACTTGAAGAATTTAAGCAACTGAATGTGGCTGTGGCAGATAACATATTTCATGACTTCCTTTGATTCTATAGTTTGTGACCTTGCATAACACTGTTTGCTTGAATGTTTGTTGCACTTAGTGAATTCTCTTTTTCTATTATTTTTTTTATTTATCTATTTTTATAAGCTACACCTCAGTCCAAGTCCTCTCCCTCTTCCCCTCCAGGTACTACCCTCCCTTCCTCTCCCTTCCCCATCTCTGTCCTCTTTTTCCTGGAATGAAGGGAGCCCCCACATATCAAACCCTCTCAGTTCATCAGTCACATAAAGGATAAGAGCTAAGAGCTTCCTCTTGTACTGGGATTTGATATGGCAGCCCAGCTAGGGTAAGGTGAATTTTTTAAATAAATAGAATGTAGCAGAGTTGACACCACATTTATTCCAAGATTATGTCACAAAATTATGGTTTGATTTCCGTTTTCATTTTTTATTTTGTTTTTTTCTGTATCTGTTGCTGAGGTAGTAGCTATCTTCTGTGTTGTGAATGTCATGCATGCAGAGGAACTGATGTCTCCAAGCAAATTCCAGGAAGCACTGGAAATTGTGGCTTCACCCTTGGTCCATATTGACAGCACTGTATCCCCAGACAATATATCAACTGTTTAAGAACCAGAGGACCCTGCTGAGCTGTACCTGATTTCCGAACTACAGAAACTATGCCATGATAAAAGTACATTGCATTAAGCTGCTGTCTGGAGATAATCTGTTATCCAACAACAGATAACGAATGTATCATATTGAATCACTAACCTGCAAAACTGAGTACTAAGTAAGTGTTCATTATGTTAAGCATGTACTTTGGGAAGTGAATTGTTTTTCAGTATTATACAATGATAGAAAACTCATTGAATGCAACTCACACCTAGATGTTTGAAAGAGCAAAGAGTACAGTCTAAAGAGAGCAATGAAGTAAGCCCTGAAACTGTTCCTGTCTTCCAGGCTGAGGCCTATGGGAGAATATTTAATTTTTCGAGTTCAATTTTGAGACCAAGTCTGAAAGGTTTAAACATCTCATTTTTCAACCAGAAGTACATAGTAAGTCATGCAAATCAAACACAGAAGCAATTAAATATGACAAGGCCAAAAGCAATAAAGTGTTCTCAAACCACTAATAATAATACTATTCATTTTTTTGTGGACTACTAGATCAGGGAACCTAAAAACATATAACTATACTACATTTTAAACAATTTTAAAATATCATTTAGAGAGACAAATATAGGAAGATAGAATCAAATGTAAATTGGATTATGGTAACAGGCAAGGAAAGCCTGAAGTGAATCACAGATAGGTAAAAAAATACAGAATATAAGGTGATGAATAAAATAGAATATGAGTACTTAGATAACTGATAAACAAATAAATGATAGATGAATAAATTACAGAAAACAGATGATAGACATAGTGATTACAGATTACAGATCATAATTAGATGATGGATAATAGATAAATATGACAGATACATTGTCAGAAATAGATGATAGATATGTAGATAGAAAGATAGATGATACACACACACATACACACACACTCATAGACAGAAAGAAAGATGGTAGATAGAGATGTATACAGAGACACAGATATTAACAAGTATACATATATAACAGAAAGTTATTCTAAGTTGCTATGATACTATTGATTGATTCGTTGCCTGTATTTATTTTATTGAACAAGTAGAGCTAGCCCCCCAGGTACCTTGAACACTTGACAGCTCAATAGCTTTGGGCTGTCCTATCTTTTGAGACTGCTCTGCAACAAGGAGAATTCTCAGTAGGAAAGTTCTACATCATCACTCCAGAAGTGGTGCAAGAATGCACAACCTCTGACCCCTTTCCTTAATGTGAGATGAGCTCTGTGTTTTACTTCATGCTCTGAAATTCCCTGTGTGATCTGGCAGTCAACCCCAAGAAGACCATGTGCCTGCTCAGCTTTGTGACCTGGATACATCTACATCCATCACCATTCTTTTGAGAGCCATCCCTCCATAAATTCCCTACTTAGAAAATCCTAAGATTGAGATACTCCTCCATTTCTTCCAGAAATCATAACTTAAAGTTTTATATACTTACTTATCTTTTTATACACTTGACTTATAATTCTACTTCCTGCATAGTGTACTTCCCACTTGAATGAATGAATGAATATGTATGTGTGTGTGTTTGTGTGTGTGTGTGTGTGTGTGTGTGTGTGTGTGTGTGTGTGTGTAAAACAGTGTCTCTCTACAGTTCTGCTTCAGAGAATTGGGGTGATACTAGGATAATTTCAAGTCATGTAGATTGATAACACCTGTATTCTGCACCAAGCCTCAGTCACAAAGGGCATCTGAGCTTGGCATTACCATGGAATAGAAGAACTGTCAGCAGGAACAGAAATATGTCCCAGTCTATCTTATAAAGTAGCTGTGCTGAACTTAGAACTTCCTCTTGAATATTATAAGAGAAAAGTTTCTTGAGATTGAGCTTGGTGCTCAGGGTATTAGGAGATGGTTGATACATTATTTCTTGTGATATTGCCTCTCTTACCTACATTATCCTGAGATACTGTATTCTTTATTATTATTATTATTATTATTATTATTATTATTATTATATTTATTACATCAAGTTACATCTCCATCATAGTGCCCTCTTTCCACCCCTCCCAGTTCCACTCTCCCTTCCCTTTCCCACCCATTCCACTCCTCCAATGTGGAGTGTCCCTACATATCAGCCCCTCTCACTTCAACAGTCATATGATGGCTAAGAGCTTCCTCTTGCACTGGGGGCCTATATGGTAGCACCCCTAGGGCAAATTGTCCCATTGATAGGTAACAAAGTCTATGTTCCTGATATTTTTGGTGTGTTGGTTGTAGGATAGTTATACTATACTATATGGCTAAAATCCAATTATAAGTGAGTAGATGCCATGTGCATCTTTCTGAGTCTGGGTTGGCTCACTCAGGATGAGCTTTTCTAGTTCCATCTGTTTGGCTGTGAATAGCATGATTTCCTTGTTTCTGATAGCTGAGTAGTATTCCATTTGCTCATGGGTAGGTAGAATCAGCATAATAAAAATGGCCATCTTACCAAAAGCTATATACAGATTCAATGCAATTCCTATCATACTACCAACACAATTCTTTATAGACCTGGAAAAAACAACTCTTAACTTCATATAGAATAACAAAAAACCCAGAAAAGCTAAATCAATCCTGTAAAATTAAAAAAAAAAAATTCTGGAGGTATCACCATCCCAGATTTCAAGCTGTATACAGAGCAATAGTAATAAAAACAGCATGGTACTTGTATAGAAACAGACAGTGGATCAATGGGATCAAATTGAAGACCCAGAAATGAACCCACACAACTATGGTCACCTAATTTTTGAAAAGGAGCCAAAACTGTACAAGTGAAAAAGGAGAGCATCTTCAACAAATGGTGCTGCTCTAATTGGATTTTGAAATGTAAAACAATGAAATTAGACCCATACTTATCACCTTGCACAACACTTAAGTCTAAGTGGATCAAAAACCTTAACATAAACCCTGACACACAAAATCTAATAGAAGAGAAAGTGGGGAAAAGCCTCGAACTCATTGGCACAGGTGACAACTTCCTGATACTATATTCCTAATACCAAAGTCTCAGATTGAATGACAGTAGGTGGAAAATGGTTTCACTAAGGCATGGTGTTCCCTTCATGCATATTTCTCATCTCTGTTTCATCTTTGAGAACCAACTGAACAGAAGCCAGAGACAATGGGGAATCCTGGCTAAATGGCGATTCTACTGGGATTGTGGTCACCTTCCTTGGAAAGCAATGTGAATTTACTCTTTGGAGAATGTAAACCTTTTCTTTTTTAACAATTTATTTATTTGTTTATTTTACATCCAATCACAACCCCTTCCTTCCCCTCCTCCCAATCCCACCCTTCCATCCACTTCCCCGTACTCCCCCTGCCCAGTAGCAACCCACTCTGCCACATCAAATTGCATCATGACTATGTACCTCGTCTTCCACTGAGGCAAGACCAGGCAGGTCTGCTAGGAAAAAAAGGGTCCAGAGGGAAGCAACAGAGATTCAGTCTGAAATAGTCTCCATTCCAATTATTAGGGGTTCCACTAGAGAACCAAGCAGCCCATCAGCTTCATATGTGCAAGTTCTTTGATTAGTGGTTCAGTCTGTATGAGCCCTTCTCTGTCCAAGTTAATTGGATATGTAGGTCTTCATGTGGTGTCCTCGACTCTTCCAGCACCCTTAAGCCTTCCCCTAACTCTTTCACAAGACTCCCTGAGTTTTGCCGAATGCTTTCCTGTGGGTCTCTGCATCTGTTTCCATTATCTGCTGGATAAAGCCTCTCAGATGGCAGTTATGTTAGGTTCCTGACCAGTTTCCTCTCTCCACCCACTTCTGATGTCTATTTTTTTCTCCTAGGTAGAGGGATTCAAGGATCATCCTTTGAGCCCTCCTTGTTAGTTTCTTTGGGCCTTTGGATTATAGTATCGTTATCCTAACTTAATGGCTAATATTCACTTCTGAGTGAGTACATAACATGTATGCCATTTTGGGTCTGTGCTACCTCTTTCAGGATGATCTTTTCCGGTTGCAACCATTTACCTGCAAATTTCATGATATCCTTGTTTCAAATACTGAGTGGTATCCCATTGTGTAAATGGCAGTCCACAGTTTGAGAAAAGATCTTTACTAACCCCACATCTGACAGAGGCTTAATAACCAAAATATATAAAGAACTCAAGAAATTAAACATCAACAGTCCAAATAATCCAATGAAAATATGGGATACAATGGGGCCAAACAGCTGAAGATTGATACTGTAATGTATGGAGAGAAAATGGGAACTGTCAAGGCAGCCACGGGTATGTCATTTCTTAGTTTTGGAAACTGTGGGCCCTGCACTTCCTCTATAATCAGATATATTTATCCTTCTCAGGTCTCTGAGGTGGTTGAAGAATAGATAGCTAGAGTCTCATAGTTAAATTTTGAGTTTTTAGGAATCAAGAGGGCGTTCTGGATCTAAGAAGATGTTTTTAAAATTGTGATGCAAGTTAGTATGAAAGCTGAGTTATATAGAGAACTTTAAACTCATGGAGATAGTCAGTAGAATGTTAAAGTCAGGGGCCAAATGCATATGTACTGGACATTGAGAATGTATGCTAAGCCATATAACTCTCAGAATTGTGGCCTATTTATTTCAGTTGTTTTGTACTTTATTTATTGTTATAAGAGAAAGAACCATTTGTTGGACTGAAAAAAAAAAGAATTATGCATTCAGGGGGAAGGGTGAGAGGGTGGGGCTGGGAGGGGTGGAGGGAGAGGGCTGTGATGGAGATGTAACTTGAAGTAATAAATAAACATTAAAAAATATTTAAAAAAGAAAATATGGGATACAGAACTAACCCAAGAATACACTACAGAGATGACTAATGACTGAGAGCACTTAAAGAAATGCTCAACATCCCTAGTCATAAGGGAAATGCAAATCAAAACTACTATGAGATTCCATCTTACATCCATCAGAATGGCTAAAATCAAAAACTCAAGTGATTGCACATGCTGGCAAGGGTGTGGAGAAAGGGAAACACTCCTCTATTGCTGGTGGGAGTGTCAACTTGAACAACCACTTTGGAAATCAATTTGTCACTTTCTCAGAAAACTGGGAATGTGAATACCTCAAGAGTCAGGTATACTACTCCTGGGTATATACCCAAAATGTTTCACCACACCACAAGGACATTTTCTCAGGTATGTTCATAGCAGCTTTATTCATAGTAGCCAGAAACTGGAAACAACCTACATGTCCGTCAACTGAGGAATGGATAAAGAAATTGTAGTACTAATGCAAACCTTTTCATTGTTTCTGCCACAGTATTCTTAAGCATAAAAAGAAGTTTCTATCCAGAGAGTGGGAGACAAATGAGATATATATTTAATGACAAGATTATAATTATATGTAGTGAAATTCACATATAAACACAGCTAATTTTTGGCGTTAGTTAATGTAGCAATCTAGGGGTGCTCCAGAGAATAAACTGTGTAGGTGTAATGATGAGGGGTAAAGTTCTTATGACCTGAGATCAAATATAAATTGGCTGAGAAGTCTTAGAATGAACTAAAGGTCAAAACCTATGAGAGGAATGAAAATGTGTTTACTGGATGGCTACATGATATCAGGCCGTTTAAAGTTATATTATTTAATTCTGATACCAATGTATAAAAATAGGAATCAGTGGAACCTTTATTTTATACCCAAGGGAAGACCAACATAACACTTGCAAGGAGTGACAAAGTCTTTCTAACCTTTCTTGTATATTAACTTACTAAGTGATGCTGGGAGCTTTTAAGTAGGTAAAATAGCAAAAGTCAAAGGGATTTTGAGAGGAAGATTTGCTTGAAGGGCTGTGGAAAGGGAGACCTATCTGTAATATATTCCATGGTTAAATGGAATTTTAAAACAGTTTTGTAATGTGTTAGGGAACAACTTTAGGCTCTGTGCTTCCTAAACACTATACCCCTGCAGCACACCAGCCAAGGATTTCAGGGTTTTCATATATAAGATGAAATGAAAGAAAAAAAAAGAATAATGGAACATACCTGTGGAAGAAAGAAGCAGATCCTAGTTTATCCTCAGCAACAAAGGGAGTGTAATGAAAGTCTGGGCTACAGAAAACAGTGCTTCAAATGAATAAACAACAAAAATAGAAAGTCTTGTACAAAATAATGTAACTAATATTTCCACTCTGCTTTTTTGTATATTATTGTTCAAATTTTCAGACTCTGGGCTTCAGTTTTTCCATCTTTCAAATAAAATGGGTAATACTTATATTTTTAGGGTTGTTTTAAAATTGAAGATGATACGGGTTTGTCTGTTAATGTCTTTCTTCTTCAGGATGACCGAATGTCTGAGGCCAAAAGCTTAAAGAAGACTATTTGGGATCACAGTGTCAGAGTGGGTAAGACACGGGAAAGCATCATAGTACTGGGAGTGAGTGTTAGAAGCTGTTCCTACCACAGAAGAAGTAGATAGACGGGGATGCAGGTGTTTTCTAGATTTCTCCTCACCTACTTTTTTTTTCCATATGGGAACCCATTCCCTGAGATGAAGCCACACACCTCCATGGTATATCTTCTTTCCTTAATAATTTTTGAAAATAACCTCATAGAAGTTTGTAGAAGATGCTATAAATTCCTACATAATTCTATATCCAGTTAAATTAACAATAAAAATCAATCATCAGCATCTAGTAAGTGGCCCATAATAAAGGATAATTATTCTCTTTGGTTATTCTCTGAGGCTGTGCTATCAGCGATGTAGCAATAAGCCCTGCAGTTGGGCAAGGTAGAGGCTTAAACACTCAAGGCAGTGGAAATAAAAGCATACTGTGAATTTGTATCTTATAAAAGTTAAAAAGAGTGCTTGTTAAAGAATATTGCAGGTTACAGATCCCATTAGAATGTAATATACAGAACATTCCTGCCACTATGAATAATGCAATTCTACCATGTAGCCACCCTACCTTCTGAGTCTGCTTCCTACTCCCTTACCTTGTCCTATTTGCCTAGGTGGTTCTTCTGTAGGCTTTAGATCTCAATTTAAATTTCTCTCCTTGAACATTACATTCGTTCATATATAGATGCTGTCAGTTTTTAGTACCTTATCTGAACACTAGTTCTGGATTAGATTCTCCTAGGTCTACTCTGTAACCGCTCATTTGTATACGTCACTGCCACAGCAGAATCTAGGTGGCCTGAACTCTTAGCAATATCACTTAACAGAAGATAACTGCTGAGAAAAGTAAACATTTATTCATTTAAAATCATACCACGGGGTAATAGTGGAAATGTAGATATATTTTTCTTTCCTCTCCATTTTGGTCATTTTATTTAAACATTCATTTGGATGATAACAGACTCCACCAAGAGACAGCTGACGAGATGAGTCCTTCATTGGAAAAAGCCACAATTTAACCTTGGCTTAGTATTTCAGAAATCGAAAATGGTTTATGAACTAATAAGGCAGTGTTTGTTTTGACAGTTTCTGATGATGATAGCATGTGGTCCTACACTAATGAGATCTTACACAAATATCACTAAGCTTAATTTATTTCAGTGATATTTTTTGCTGTAATTAAGATTTATAGATTTTTTTCATTGGTGTAAATTTTATTATTAAATAATTTTCTCAGAAGGCATCTTGCTGCCTCCAATACATAATTCTGCTTGCTATACAGCCCTTCTTCAACTGTTTTAGAGAATTTTAACCATTTTACAATATGCACTGTTCAGTGAATGCATACTTCATTAAAAACCGAGAAACACATTTTACTTACATAATTACACTAGACATAAAAGTGAATGTGTCTTGATATTTATTATGTAGATGAAGCCTCTATAAAGTTCTTCAGGTAAAAGGAATGTTACACTCGATGAAAACTGTTTGGAGATCTCTACATTTGTTTGTTTTCTTTTTCTCTTTTTATTCATTGCAACTCACTATTTTGGTCTATTTGGGTAGACATTGTATTAAAATAACTGGAAACCAAAAGAATACAGTCAAGAGTGATTATATAATTTGTAGGGACCATTGCAAATTAAAAAATGCAGTGGACTTTTGTAAAAAATACAAAAGCAAAGTATGGTTATATCTTCTCTTTTTCATTTAATGTATTTTATACAATGTATTTTGGTGATTTTTTTCCCTTCCTTCAATTCCACAAAACCATTCCATCTTTGTATCTACCCAATTCTATATTCTTTCTCTCCCCCAGCCCTGTTTTTACCTCAAAAATAAAAACTCACCAAAAATCAAAAATTGAAAATCAAACAAACAATATCCAATATAACAAACAAATTTTTTTTTCCCAAACAAGACAAAATGTGCAGTTTGTTTTATGTTGACCAACAACTCCTTGGCATAGGGAGTGCCTGAAGTGTGCTTGATAGATCCAGTGACACTTCACTGAAATGACACACAAACAAGCCAACACAATGCAGCAGCGTTACTTTCCTTTGACTGTAGGTATCAGTAACTTTATAGTGAGGAATAGGGCTACAACTCTGGTTCCCCTTCTGAGTACTTGAATTCTGCTTTATAGAGCTTGCGCATTGTGCTACAATCACTGTGAGTTCATATATGCATTGATCCTGTTGTGTCTGGAAGACAATATTTCCTTTGTGTCATCCATCCCCTCTGGCTCTTAGCAGAATTTCATTTCTGCATAGATCATTGAGGGTCAAGAATAGGGGTTTGATAAAGATATCCCATTTAGGTTTGAGTGCTCCAAAGTCTCTCACTCTCTGCACATAGTCCAGTTACAGTTTTTGTATTAACTCCTACCTACTGCAAGAATTCCTCTGATGAGGGTGGAGTGAGGCAGTGATCTATGGGTATAGAAATATGTCACCAGGAGTCATTTTATTGCTGTGTTCACTTAACAGAATAATAGTAGTAGGGTTTCCCATAGGCCCATATAGTCACAGTCTCTTGGTCATTTTAGTAGTATCAGGTACTTATATTTTAAAGCATGAAGGCCGAGTATTAAAAGAAAGTGTGATTTTTCTAACCTGGGCTGCTGCAGGTCTGATACAAAGCCAGTACTTGGTGTCCTTGCTTTTTCAAAGTAAGGATCTAAACCAGAAAACTCCGGAGTTTTTGTTTCATCTTATTTCTTCTAAATTTCTGATAATTTCCTCACAGGGGGAATGATATCACAGAGGTTATATTGTGGATGCCTTCATTCTACACTAATATACAGTGTCTCAGGACAACAGTAAAAGTTTTTGTAAGGATATTTATTAGTTTCCCATTGCTGCTGTATTATATTTCTAAGTCTTACTATGGCATACAATAATAGTAAAGAATCATGTCAGGTTTTCATTGCAGAGGTCAGAAGTTGGAAATGTGTTTTTCTGACTAAAAACAATATAACCACGGGGCAGCATTACTTATGCAGATTCTGAGGAAGTAACAGCTTATTTTGTTTTGTTTTAAAACTTTTTTTTCTTTTAATTAGTGAGCAGAGTATACTGTTTTATTATGGTCTTTTCAAATATGGTGACGTTTTTGCCATCCTTCTCCCCCAGTCTCTTGTCTCATAACCTTCTGCCCCTCTTTGAGCCTTTCCTCTTGCAGTAGCCTCCTTTTACCTTTAATATCACATAGATTTTATGAACTTTGTGTTTTCCATATGATTCCCTTACTAGTTTTTTTTTTATCTATAACCACAGTCAGAACATGTAACTATATACATATATATATTAAAAAGTAATAAAAATATCAAATTTAAATACATGACAAAAAGTTCAAAAAACGGTAAAAGTGATTACATAAAGGGGAAAGTATTATACTTTGTGTCTGATGTTTTCCATCACTGGAATTCCTTTTTTCTCAGTCTCCACAGGTGTGAGGAGTACTAGAAGATTAGACCAGATATGTCAATATGCCTTTCCAGCTAAGCAACTTTAGCATAGACTCATTTCTGCTGCAATTTCCTGGCCAGACAGCACCTGCTCCCCAACCTACCAGTTGAAAGCAAGTTAAACGCTTCAAGAGTCTCACAGCACACTTCCAGTGATCCTTTTCTTTATAGCATTCCCTGCAATAGTTGGAGGAGGATCTGTTTTCTCCAATCTCAGGCCTCTTGTTGAAGTTCCCTGGCCTCACTTTATGTACCCATAATCTCATGAATACCCTTTTCCTTGTGTTTGCTTTTCACTTGCTCAATTCTTGTCTTTCTGAAAGTCCTATGAATGTTCACCAGAAGAAACAAAGGACACTGACCATATATCCCTGTTATGGCAGTTAGGGACAGCTCTGGTTTCTGTTTGTGAAGGGAGCACAATGGTAGTGTCACCCTTGTAGGCAGTTGACTGACATAGACATTTAAGATTGATTAGTAGAGCGGCTATAATGGCGATGGCACTGGAGGTTTCTGTAATGATGGTAGCAGTAGGGAGGACTGGCATGTCCAGGTTTGTACCCTGGGAGAAGTTTCCTAGCACATAAATTAAAACTGATCAATGAATCATAGAGTTGGTATTATCAGTTTTGCCCAGTAGACCGAATTCATCTTTTCTCTTAACCGTAATCATCCACTTATTTAAATAGAGCTTCTAACTTCCACCTTACCCAGAAGACCTGCTCACTCTTAAACAAAAAAACAAACAAACTGTTTTCTCTAGATACATTTTTTTTTTTTTTACTTTGAGACCTTTCTTGATCTTGAAGGATTTATAAGAATAACAAATCAAGACTCCATTTGCCTCTCTTATTTTTCCCTAAATTGCCCTACTTCCTATATCTAGCTTTCATGGCTTTAATTTCTCCTCCCCTCATCTATAACACAGAGCTTTAAATATTATTTTAAATAATAATTAATAACATTTAAAATAGTATTAGATTAATTTCTCCACATCATCCTGCTTTCTTTTGCTTTTTGTCTTATAAAGAGATATAGAGATAATTATCAAGCAAGTATCTTCCTTTGTGGATTGATGATACTTGGGGGATGGGAGGAAACACAATATTCATTTGACTACTTTGGTTTTGTGTCCTTAACTACATGCTTATATATTCAAAAAATATTTTCTCCATTTGCATGCCTATGGATTCATTCATCCACCTGTTTTGATGCCACCTTTTGTCAGGCACCATGCTAAATGCTGAAAATGAAGTATTTTACAAGACCTAATGCCTTTCCTGAAGGAAGGTTGGGAGATTGGGACTGAAAATTCCAGCCGTCTAGTGGCTTACTGGTTGTTCCATTAAGAGATGCTGATATGGAGGCTAACCAGGACCCTACCAAGAATTTCCTTAATAACATAAGTGACATTACTATCACATAGGAAAGTTAAGAAGATTTGGGAGCTCTTAATTAGGAATAAGTGTCAAGTACCAAACATGAGAACAGATAGTTTCCATAGCATCCATTGACAGGGTATTTTTGATGTGTATTAGAAACTGGAAACAGAGAACATATATTTATAGTCTATATATGTCAATAAATATATGCCTTATATCACAATATTGGTTTGAAGCAAGTCATTCTAGACATTCCTAGCTGTGTTCCATTTGACAATAAAATGACCCAAGAGGAAAAACAACAACTTAAGAAATAAATAAGGAATAAAAGTTGCAGGCTTTTTTCTTAAACATTTCAACTTTAATATCACTCTTTACATGTGCTTTATGTATATTAATATGCTTCTTGCATTTTATCTCAATTCAGAGATTTTTCAATATACTTTTGTATACTTAGCTAGCATTCACATTTAATTACCCTGGATTGGTAAAAACATTATTTTGAAGGCTGAGAAAAATCCATAAGAATATATAGATGATTTCTTGAATCAAAATAAATGTAAATTAGGAGTTAGTACTAATTTTTACTGTTTATTTTACATATGGTATTTTTCATAAAACTGAATCTGATGATAGTAATTCAGAACAGGCAGGGGGGGGCTTTTGTGGGTTCTAATGTAAGATGATTGGCTTGGGAAAGTTTCACTAACTACTATATAACCAACCACACACACAGTGCTTCAGAAGAAGTGGGTGCTACAATCTAACATTCTGAAAGACATGATGTTTCTCTCATCTCTGGGAACTACTACTAAGCGGAGCTGCCAAATTTGTGGATATAGAATGTCCCAATATGGAGAGAAGTGATAGAATTTTCTTCTAAGGGTTAGCTAGATAGAAATTCAGTCAGTTATAAGCCTTCATTGGTTTATAAAATAAGAGTAGAGATGAATGATTTTCATCTTCAATGGGAATGGAGAATATTTGCTTCCGTTAAGAAGTTGGAAGCACTTAGACATGATGATGATGTTCAGGGAGTGCAAATTGAACACAGAAATAAATCAAGATTAAATACAAACTGTCATTTCAGAGTTTGCTAGAGCAGAAGAGTCATCACCCAATACTATCACTTGGAAGAAGAGGGAAGAGAAGGCTCAGGGCATCCTAATGGAAGCCATGGAAGAGTTTCAATCAAGCTAATTAGAAAGTAATACCTTTTATGATTGATTGTTGGTTGGGAGTATGTTTTGCTTAATGTAGTTGGTCTTGAATTGAAACCAAGGACAAAGTATAAGAAAGCTGTGAATTAGCTGACAAAGTCTTGTTTTTAAGCATTTAGTTGTTTGTTTATTATGTGTGTATGAATATGTACATGCACACACAAATGCCAGTGTTTTAGTATATTGTATATATCAAAGAACAAGATTTTAAAGTTGTTTCTTTTTTGTGCATTGTGAGTTCCAGGTATTGAACCTGAACTATCAAGTTTTGTGGTAAGTGCCTTTGCCCACTGAGTCACCTCCCTGGCTTCTGAACAAATCTTTAGCTTCCTGGACTCTGCTTCTTGGCTCCAATGGTGCTGTCTGTGGTTCACTGAAGTCTGAGCATCAATTCTTAGTTCAATTCTGGCTATCTTGATGTGCTTTATAATAATTTATCAAATAAGAGGAAGTCTCTGTCCAATAACATCGACTGTGTTAAGTTGGAAAGTCCCATCTCATTTATGTGTATAAAGCCAACTGTTTTGTACTTCTTTTGGAATTCAGCAGTACAATGTTTAGTATTTTCAAATCAGCCAAACTATATATGTGTGTGTGTGTGTGTGTGTGTGTGTGTGTATGAAAATATGACTATTTATTAGAAATTCCCTATAGAATGTTGACAGGATATCTTCTGCATTTAAAATAGAAAGATGTACATCACAGTATAATTTTTATGCTATATTCTATTCTGAGTAATTAACATGCAAGTAAACTTCTAAGGGTAAGTGTCTTAGTTACTTTTCTATTGCTGTGATAAGAACACCAAGACCAAAGCAACTTATAAAAGGCAGTGTTTGGCAGGAATGGTGATGCATGCCATTAATCCAAGCACTCTGGAGGCAGAGACAGGTAGATCTCTGTGAGTTCAAGGCTAGCCTGATCTACAAAGTGAGTCCAGGATAGCCAGCAATACACAGAGAAACTTTGTCTCAAAAAACCAAAAATAATACAAAATACAGTGTTTAATTTAAGACTGGTAGTTTCAGAAGCTTGAGATCCATGATTGTAACAAAGACATGGCGGCAGGAACAGCTGAGAGCTTACATTCTCATCCATAAGTTGATGTCAGAGAATGGAGACAGAAAGAGAGAGAAAGAGAGAGAGAGAGAGAGAGAGAGAGAGAGCAGATTTTTTTTGAAATCTCATTCATTCACCATTTACACACCTCCTCCTAAAAGGCCATACCATCTAATCCTTTCCAAATAGTTCTAGCAAGTCTAGACTAATTATTTAAACCTATGAGCTCATGTGTGTATGTGTGTGGAGGGTACATTCTTGTTCAAACAACCAGAATTAGCTAAACCTAAGGACAGAATATTGCCTACATTATGCCTTTTTAAAAAAATGATGACTCTAAGCATGACAATGCATTTTAGCTATTCCATTTATATTTGCTTTTTCTTAGTATTTACTAATAGTTATTTTCAATGATGGTTAATGTTTATTGTCAACTTGAAAAGGTGTAGATGCACCCATGAGACACCTTTTGGACATCTGTAAAGGTGAGCACCAGTAATCATTTCTTTCTGCTTCCTGATTGCAATGCTTCAGTTGCCTCTCACTTCTGCTGCATGTGTCCCTACATAAGAGCCATAGTTATCCTTTCTTTGATAAAGCTTCTTTTACCATATGTTTGATCACACCAATGAGATAAGTAACTGATATAGAGAACTGGTACTGAGAAATATAGGTACAATGTCATAAACCTGGCCATATGATTCTTAGGAGTTTGAAACTTGTTTAAGGAAGGGACATGGAAATATAAAGGAGAAGTTAAAAACTTGAGGTAGAAAAACCCTAGACCACTATATGCAGAGTTTAATGGTCTACTTTGGTCTGAGTTTGGAAGACCATAGCACATAGTGAAATATGGGTTCTAAAGGACTCATGAGGTTTCTGAGATGAATAAGAGCTCTTGAGAACCTGGATCAGAAGTTATTCTTGTTATGTTCCAACGAAGAATCTTGGTCTACCCTTCTAGTACCCTGACAACCGATGCCAAATTCAAAAGTATTGAATGAATTTGTTTGGAAATTCAAGAGTGGATAACATTCAGGTTGCATCATGGCAATTGTTTGTTGATCTGACCCTGTTTACAGTTTGACAGAGCAAAGTTTAAAGAAAGAATAAAACAATGTCTGTTTGACAGAGGAAGGGTGAGTTTAAGTAGCAAACAAGGTGGGTGCTGAGAAAGCAGCTGCAATTGCTAGAAAACTTAGTACCATCATTGAGAAACATGGTACTCTTCACTTTGAGAGCAAGACGCATACTCTTGATGACTTCCTTTGTGAAAATGGACATTCATTTGAAATGGGAGAGGAGAATATCACTGAAGGAGCTCCTTGTTGTGGCCAGTGGCCTACAAATGTGTTTTCCCAGGGTCAGCCTGAAAGGTACCCAGAGGCTGACTACAGCAGCCAGTGGAAGCCAGGCTCCGTCACTAGCGTGCTGACAACATAACTTGGAAGCATCACCCATGTGGTACTGGTTTTGCACGCAAGAAAGAAGCAAGATTTACTGGGAATCACCTGTTGTTACAAGGTTCCTGAAGTTTGCTGATCATAAGCAAAGTGTGACAGGGTTTCAAGGAGGCCCCGAGGAGCCTTTATGGGAAGTTCTGGAGGTAAAGCCTAAGCCTCATCTAAGATCTTAATACATAGAAGATGCCAGAACTAGGGGATATTCTCTAAAATATCTTGCAGGTATGAAGTGGAACCAGTTCAGGAGACAGACTCTGATGTATTCTGCAGGTGATGGAGCTCTAGGTGCAGAGTTGCCCAAGCCTACATAATAATATGTATATTATTATATAGACAAGACAATTTCAGTATAGTGCCATGTGCTGTATAGTTGTATTGTAGGATTTAGTGTTTGTTCTACTGGGTTTTGATCTTGTTTTGCAATTCATTTTTGTCACACTTGACTTGTTCTTTTAGAGGGCAAAAATGTAATCTCTAACATTGTGTATTGAAAATATGTAAATTATTTTTAGATGTTTAGAATATCACATTTAAGAGATTGCCTGCTTTCTGAGAAGACTCTAAACTTACACTTTTTGAGCAGTGTTGGGGTTCTTTAAGACTATGGAAACTTTTGAAATTCAAAAATATTTTGCATTATGATATGCCCATGGGACAATGAGAACAAAAGTGAAAAAATATTGTTTTAAAGTGATATTTAGGAATATCAAATTGACAAGGGGTGGGTTTGTGGTGGTTAATATCAGCTTGATAGGATATAGAATTGTCTACATGACAAACCTTTGGACATGCTTATGAGGGAACTTCTAGATTTCATTAATTGAGTGGGAAGTAGTCTAGGCTGGGGTCATAAATTAGATAAAAAGGAGAGCTTGAGCTATGCATCTGTGTTCATTTCTATATGCTTCCTGACTTTGATCACCTTCCTTAAGTTCCTTCTACTGAGACTTCCCTCCTGTGATGGCCTACACTTTCAAAGCATGAGTTAAGAGAAGTCACCCAACCTTTTAAAGTTGCTTTTGTCAGAGTAATGAAGAACAGAAGAGATATAGATACTCATGATCAATGAGTGAGATCTCATTTTATCAACATTAGTACATATTAATTCTTGGTGCAAAAGTTCTAGAAGAAGCAGAGCTAATGTAGGTGGGAAGATAATGGATGGAAAAAAGGAGATGACTGATATCATACTAATGATGCCCGAGAAAAAAGACTGCTCTTTCAACAACCTCCAAACAGGAAGGTTTTTGGAAAGCATTGAACATCCAATTCACTATTTCAAGATATTGATACTATGACCTCCAGCAGATTAAATCCCAGAGAATCAAGATGTCCAGACCATTAGAATATCATATCTTGGGACAGGGGTAAAACTATAGAGAATCCATCTTTACATTTTTCAGTTTCCATTGTATTTTAAAGAGTTAAACTCACAGTTAAGAGATTGTGTCCTAAATGATGAATCATGTGTTTGGGATCCAGTGCTTCCAATTTTTTAAATGCATACGTATATTTAAGAGAGCTTTTAAAATAAAAATCTTGTCTTATAAAGGGAAGGCATATTACCTCTCCATATCTAGTGATAGTACTCTAGCACCAAGTTTATACTTGCAAATATTTTTCTCAGTAAACAGGCAGGAATGTCAGGGTATTAGGAGGAAAATGACAGCCATAAGACTTTTAAGGTTAAGTTGGACTCATGGTTTTGTGTCTTAAGTTTCAACTGGCAGAGTAACACTGGCATAGCTGTAATCTGTATTCTCTTGTTTGATGTTCTATTTCCATAAGGAAAATGAATATTTCATTGAGGTTTCCATCACAACTATTTGCCAGTGGGGAGAAATGCACAAAAACATTCCAGCAGGAACACAATACTTTGAATCTATCTTGGAGGTCAGATCTGGCACCTGTGCTGGAATCTATCTGAGTACACAGGCCTGAAGCCTACCCTAACTCTTGCAAGTCAAACCAAGCAAGAAGGCAACTCATTAACAGAATGCAGAGACTAGCCAAATCTCCATCCCAACAGGGAAGAGCACCTTGTTATAAAGCTGGAGTCCTTTCCTAAACCAGCAGTCTCAATGTGACTACCATCTTACTGCACTTCCTTCATGGCCACATTACCTGTCAAAGCCCTTCCTCTTTTCCCATTGTTTTTATTCTCATAAGTAAACAAAGTTATTACAGTCTTCCAGAAACCCACAATAAATAAGACTATTGCTTATTGTAAAATGTGCCCCTCCTATCTACCTTTCATAATGGCACATCCCAGAATATTACAAAGAAAATAAGCCTAACAAGTCTTAGCTACTAAAACATAATCCTTAGAGAAGACCCAAAAAGTTGTGTGCTTACTGGAAAACTTAGTGTGGCATACCTTTATCTGGTTCTGAACAAGTTTTCAAGCTTTAAAATTACAAATACAAATTAGTTTGTGGTACTAATATTTTTTTTTACAAATTACAAAGCACTTTCATGTGCAATTCTCTAAAATCTTTTCTCTTTTGCAATAATCACATTTCACAGACACATACACACATACAAATACACACAGGTACATAATACACTCACACACATGCTTTTTCTCACACACACAGGCACATACACACATACACACCCTCTGAAAACACACAGAGACATACACAGAGACACATACACACTCACATACACACTCCCTCAACACACACAAACACACAGACATAAACAGACACGCAAACACTCATACACACACCAACACACACACTAACAGAAACTCTCTCACACACAGACACATACACACACATACACACATGCTCGCACACACACAGATGCACCCATGTTCACATAAGCACTCTCTTTTACACACACACTAACACACACAGAGACACCAGAGACACAGACACAGACACACACACACATTTTCCTTTTTGTAAATCAGGAAAGGAGGGTGCACAGAGCTCTAGAAACTCAAGGTCATGAACATCTAGAAGGGAGTAAATTGAGACTGGAAATGCCACACTCTTTTCTGATGTCCCTTATTTATATCCTATACAGCTATTTGGTCTCCTGGGCTGTAAAAGAAGCCGGTATAAATGTGGCTAAATAAAAAGGGATCAAAACTGCCCGAGTGATGCAGTTTAAGCCATCTGAAGACACTGTGCTCCAATCACTGTCTTTCATGTTTTGCCTGAACCCTGCCTGCCACCTGAATAAAAAATGATTAGAGCAGATTGCCACTAAAGAGAATGCTGCTTTCTATCCAGGCAGCAGGGCATGATAAAAGAGATCTTAAAGATTCTGGCAAATGAGAACTGCAAGTCTGCATTTTTTTTTTTCTTTAACTTTCACGAGCTGATACAAATCACAGGAACATGTCAGGAAGCATTCAAAAGTACTGAGTAACTCAACTTCAGAGATCTGTAAGGAGTAAGAGCAGCTCACTGCTCATCATAATTAAAGAGCTAGCTTTCTTCAGCAGTATCAGCTCCATCAGGACTTTCGGCAGTTTTTGATTTTATTGAATGTTTTTTTGACCTTGGGATAAAAGAGGGAGAAACAGAGAACTTCAAGCAATCATCTACAAGTATGTAGTAGGCCAGTTTCTTATATGAGTGTGTGAGTTACTCAGTCAACAATTAAATAATTTGAGACTAGATCTTGTCCATCAAATGTAGATGGCTAGGAAATTACAAATTCACTGTGATGTTTCATTTTTCTCTCTTGAGATGAGTAAATTAATTAGTCTGGGTCTTAAAACTAATAATATCCTGATGTTCTGTGAGAGTTTACCTATCTCAATAGGTGATCATGCAAGAAAAGTCTTTTTGTTTATTTCTTTATTGTTTATAATTTTCTAGTAAAATAGCATTCCACCCAGCAGGACTCAAATTCATTATATAGCTAAGACTGACTTTGAAATCCTGATCCTCAGGCCTCCACTTCCCAAGTACAGGGATATCAGACATGCATCACCAGGCCCAGTCTAGAATTTTGATTGCAAATGGCCATTTTTATTTCATTATCCTTAAAATGTCTCTTCCTGTTAGTGACCTTCTGATGCCTCACTGACAGATTAAATCATTTCAGTGATTCTATCCCATGTAGAGGAATTAAATGAATTTGGAAATAATGAACCAAATGTGTCTTTCCTTGCCTCTGGCTCTTTCTCTGTGTTGGTTCAAAGTTGACATCCCCATGGTATTCTTAGGTGACTTTTAGCATCCCATGCTTTTGTGTTTGAAGAAAGCAGACTTTGGCCATGAACATACATACACACTACAGCCACTGAGAGTGGTTAACACCTCACATCACTGGCATAAGATTCAAAGCTACTGAATTTCATCAGAAACATCCCACTATGAGCAACACACACAGAGTTTGTGGTAGGTGAGATCCTTCTGGTTTTCTCGGATGATGATAGTCTCTGAGAATCTTCAAACACAATACAAACATTTGACACTAAACATGAACTCATACCTAAATTAGCCACTTATGCACACTAGACACCCTTACCCCATCAAAGTAGGGTGTAATAATCTCTGCCTAAAGATAGAATTTTCCTCACAAATATTAATTTTAAACACATAACGAAGAAAGAGAAAATCAACTCTGCATCATCCATCCTGATCTATAGGTTTTATTGTGCTCACTGCAGATTTTTCTCTATTTTTTAAAGAGAGAAATTATTACTGAAATAGTTGAAGCTTCATATGCATCCTCTTTCTAATTTTTAACTTCATGTAAAGTTACCTTTTGCTATTACCTTTAGATGTTAATAGAAAGTAGATGTTGGTATATCTTTCTCATCAGTGATTTTATGAATTACATGTGTACATTTGTGGGAAAACTATTTTACTTTGTTCTTATAGAGTATCATTCATGTTGTCACAGTTCCTTTTTATTTGTTCTGTGAAGATCATACTCATGGTGTGCATGGATGATGCTAAATTTAGATCTAGCTTATTCATTATGACTAATGTACAGTAACTACAGAAATTCAGTCTAATTTATTCATTAATATTTCTGCTTAGATGATCAGATTTTAATTATTTTCAAAATTAAGATTAATGCAACCTGTTCTATATATGAAACATTTTCAATTATACACATTCAAAAATTGGAATCCATATTTTAGGTTTATAATTCTAATTGTACATATACACAAACACACACACACACACACACACACACACACACACACACACGATCTGTCCAAGATCATGAGTATGATATGATACTGGCAAATTTATCTTTTTACAGAATTAGTAATTACTGATTTTCATACTTTCTACTTTTTATGTTCATGTTTGCCTGTTCTTAACTGTACTGGTTTTTCATTCTTTATTCTATCTTGGTCTTAAAATATTTTTGGTATTATTACTATCTCACATGAATCATCAATATATCCTCTTATCATGTATTATGTGAATTTTCTTTCTTTCTGTTTATGATAATTCCAGATGTATTTTAAATTTAATGCAAGTTAATTTTGAAATTATGTAATGTTACATTTAAATTTTTCATTTATAAAATATATTTATAATTTTTATATAAATTTTATGTAAAAATATATAAAATCTATTTTAATCAAAATAGAATTATATAATTTCCTCCTCTCCTCCTTCTAATCCCACAACCCCAGAGCTCAAGTTGGTGGCTTTTTAATTCATACATATATATATATGAGTATACATACATATCCATATACATAAACAAATATATAAATGCATCATGATGAGTCCATTTTGTTTGTGTATATGTTTTCTGGGCTCACTATTCTGTGTTAGATACCAATAAGGGGTCTAAGTTCTGCGAAAGGGTAATACTCTCTTCTAGCACTCCATTGTTGCCTGTAGTTCTTTGTCTAGGAGTGGAATCCCATAACATTTTCTCCCTTTCATGTTATTAATGTCCATGTCCATTGATATTACCATGGTTTCAGTTTTGTTTGTGTGCCTCAGCAGACCTCTTGCTACTCTGACTCTTATACTCCTTTACTACCCTCTTCTGTGGTATTGTCTGAGCCATGGATGGAGGATCTGTGATATAGAGGCAATACATATATTTTATTTAACCTGTTCATTCAATTTCTTTTCATCAGTATCCTTTCTCTTTCTACTTTTCATTATAAATAATTCATTGAAGAATGATGAATTTTGTACTTTTGCACAATAGATTTTTTTTTATTTTATCAGTGTACGATTTGCATTTACTGTAATATAAAAACTAGATCTAGAGGTTTAATCAATTTCAAGGACTAATAATATTTTATAGGTAATTATTTCATTATTTATTAATTATAGGTAATTAATTATTTTATGAAATAATAGGAGAATATAAAAGACAGTTTCATACATATAAATTCATCAATTCAGATAATATTAATAAGGCTCACCAAAAACAAACTAAAAAATAAAATCTAAGATGGGAGAGAGAAAACATCATAGTTAAAAATGCCCTTTAGAAAGGACATTTCTATTGTACAGGATTGATTTAGAAATTCTGGGTTTTTTGTTGTTCCATATGAAATTAAGAATAGATTTTTCCAGGTCTATAAAGAATTGTGTTGGTATTTTGATAGGAATTGCATTGAATCTATATATCGCTTTTGGTAGGATGGCCATTTTTATTATGTTGATCTTACCTATCCATGAGCATGGGAGATCTTTCCATCTTCTGATGGCCTCTTCAATTTATTTCTTCAAGGGCTTGGATTTCTTGTTGTACAGGTATTTTACTTGCTTGGTTAGAGTTACCCCCAGGTATTTTATATTGTTCGTGGCTATTGTGAAGGGAGTTGTTTTCCTGACTTCTTTCTCAGCCCATTTATTTGTTGTACAAAGAAGGGCTTCTGATTTTTTTAAATTAATTTTGTATCCAGCCACCTGACATCATGGGAATATAGATACTCCCAATGACTGCATGATGGTATCACCATCCCAGATTTCAAGCTGTACTACAGAGCAATAGTGATAAAAAAAAAAAATAGCATGGTATTGGTATAGAAACAGACCAGTGGAATTGAATTGAAGACCCAGAAATGGACCCACACACCTATGGCCACCTAATTTTTGACAAAGAAGCCAAAACACACAATGGAAAAAGGACAGCATCTTCAACAAATGGTGCTGGTCCAACTGGATGTCCACATGTAAAAGAATGAAATTAGAGCGATAATTATCGCCTTGTACAAAACTTAAGTCCAAATGGATCAAAGACCTTAACATAAGGCCTGACACACTAAATCTATTAGAAGAGAAAGTGGGGAAAACCCTTGAACTCATTGACACAGGTGACCACTTCCTGAACAGAACACCAAACAGCTCAGGACCTAAGACCAACAATCAATGGGACCTCATGAAACTGAAAAGGTTCTGCAAGGCAAAAGACACTATCATTCGAACAAAACGGCTGCCTACAGATTGGGAAAAAAATCTTCACCAACCCCACATCTGACATTGGGCTAGTATCCAAAATTTACAAAGAACTCAAGAAATTAAATGCCAAGAAACCAAATAATCCAATCAAAAAATGGGGAAAAGAGCTAAACAGAGAATTCACAAAGGAGGAATTCCTAAAGGCTGAGAGACACTTGAAGAAATGCTCAGCATCCTTAACCATCAGAGAAATGCAACTCAAGAGGACTCTAAGATTCCATCTCACACCTGTCAGAATGGCTAAGATCAAAAGCTCAAATGACAGCACATGCTGTCGAGGGTGTGGAGAAAGGGGAACCCTCTTCCATTGCTGGTGGGAGTGCAGGCTTGTGCAATCACTATGGAGGTCAGTCTGGCGATATCTTAGAAAACTTGGAATAGCTCTGCCTTGGGACCCAGCCGTACTACTTCTGGGTATACATCCAATGATTCCTCACCAAATCACAAGGAAGTTTCCTCATCTAATTTCATAGCAGCCTTATTTGTAATAGCTAGAAACTGGAAATAACCCAGATGTCCCTCTACCGAAGAATGGATTAAAAAACTGTGGCACATCTACACAATGGAATACTACTCAGCTATCAGAAACAATGAAATTATGCAGTTTGCAGCCAAATGTATAGAACTAGAGAAGCTCATCCTGAGTGAGCTAACCCAGACTCAGAAGGATGCACATGGCATCTATTCACTTATAGTCAGATTTTAGCTATATAGTACATGATATCTATACCACAACCGATGCACCAAACGGAACATGGACATAGACTTTTTCTTTTTCTCCCTGTCAATGAGACACTTTTCCCTAATGGTGCTGCCTTGTAGGTCCCCAGTGTATGAGGAGGCTCTTGGCCCTCATATGACTGCTGAATTGGGGCAGGGGACTGTTATGTAGGGACACTCCACTCCAGAGGAGTGGGATGGAAGGGTTAGGGGGTAGAGGGTGGGAGGGTGGGACTGGGAGGTGTGGAAAGAGGACACTATGATGGAGATATAACCTGAACTAATAAATAAATAAATTTTAAAAAAGAAAGGACATTTCAATTTTCTATTTTTTAAAATCTTAAGAAATTTTTTAAAAGAAAAAAAAAGGCTTAGGTTTTGGAGAATAAAGAGAAGAGAACAACTTCCAACTTGTTTTCTGAAGCCATCTGAGTTAGTTCTCTGTTGCTGTGAGAAACTATCATGACCAAAGGTAACTCATAAAAGAGTTTACTTTGGTTTAAGTTTCCAGAGGAAGGATCTGAAATGATGATGGAGGCATCTTTAACTACAGACATGCAATAGATAGAAAAAACTGGAAGTGGAGCAATGATTTGAGTTTTCACAGATTGCCTTCCCAGATGTATTTTCTACAGTAAGGCTCCACTTCTCAAATGTTTCACAATTTCCCAAACAGTGCTACCAACCATGGAAACAAAGGTTCAAGTACATGAGTATGTGAGAGATAGTCATTTAAAACTAGTAAGAAGGAAAATAATCACAGACTAGTGTCCTTCATGAGCATAGACATAAAAATCCTCAAAATTTGTTAGCACATCAAATATATAAAAAGCAAAATATGTCACAACTAAGTGGAGGTTATTCTTGAAAATGTAATTCTGGTTCAAATCACTGAGTATTTAATTATTTAATAAAAGTAACTTATTGTATATTTTAACAGATTATAGAATGAAATTATAAGATGCATTTAGAAAAATCTGCTTCCTGCCGGGCGGTGGTGGCGCACGCCTTTAATCCCAGCACTTGGGAGGCAGAGGTAGGCGGATCTTTGCGAGTTCGAGGCCACCCTGGTCTACAAAGTGAGTCCAGGACAGCCAGAGCTGTTAAACAGAGAAACCCTGTCTCGAAAAACCAAAAAAAAAAAGAAAAATATGCTTCCATACATAATAAAAACTCATAGAATATAGAGGAGAATATATCTTCTTTCAATGACATCTTTCTCTTCACAAGGACAGTAGCAAAACTCATGACAAATATCATGTCCAATATCAACAAAACAGACTTTTTCCCACCTAAAATCAGTGCCAAAGCAAAACAGCAAAAGCATCCATTATCACAACTGCTGTTTGGCATCATGCTAAAAGTCTTGCCCAGTATAATCAATCAATAAAACCACAGAAGACAGTGAAAAAAATAAAATTTGGGAAATATGATTATTTAGAAAAATTCAATGTACAAAAATGCTTTTATAATTAGTGAATTTAGAAAGATCATAGACTATAAGCCTAATACATTTTCAATCATATTTCATATACTATCATATAAATTATAAATTAATTTTTAAAAAATCAATGCAATAGTTAGAGACAAACATATATAGGTGTGAATATACTAAATGTAGCAAAATACACATAAGATATGTGTGATTGAAGTTAGAAAATGCTGCTTAATGAAATCTAAGCAACTGAGATCAATGCAACATGACATGTTTATGGCTTGAAAGGAACCAATAATAATTTTCCCAGAAAACTGCACACCTACACAAAGTAATTCAAATATTTATTCCCAAAGGCAAAGAAACTAGAATAGATAAAAAAGTAAGCAAAAATAAAAAATAATACAACCTGATTTTATGGTCATTATAAAAAATATAGTAATCAAAACCATTAGAAAATTACAGTAATCAAAACTAAGCAAAAATATATGCATATATATACACATGGTAGGTGGGGTGAGGGTATGGGTATATAAGATCTAGACAAATATGGCCAATCAACTTATGAAAGATGTGAAAAAAAATTCAAATAGATTAATGGATAGTCTTCAATAGAAATAATTAAATTACATTGGATGCCATTTGTAGAAAATGGCTAATTAAATTATTTACTTGTACTTATATTATTGTTAATTGGTAGGCAGTGTTATTCCTTAACTTGCCATTATAAATGAGTACACAGGGACCTGATAGATTTTAATAAGCCTTGGCCTGGATTGTACAATCTTAGTCCATCTAAGATAGCTCTTAATAGTCCCCAAATATGACTGTGTATATGTATATTTATATATATGGGGAAATGGAGTGCACAGGGGTCAGGATGCCACTCACCACTACTGAGATAAGCTAGGGCGTTCTTGCAAACAGAGAATTGGATGGGAGGGATATCACCTGGTTATCCCTGGTTCCAACAGACCTCAGCATTTATTTAAGCACACACACACACACACACACACACACACACACATATGCATCCTCTGGGTTGTTATTCTCCATGCTATGCTGATGTTCCAGGCCACGTGAAATGATGTTCTTTTCTCTAACCTGTGGTGTGTGTCTTCTTTCTTGCTCTTTCTTTCTTCTCCCTCCTACTACCTCGAGGCTTCTTTTACTTCATCTACTGGAGTCTTTTTCTACCCAAGAACCTCTCCGCTTCAGAAGTCCATGCACCTTAGTCCTGTCTACCTCGGACTTTGCCCAATCTCAGGCCTCAGCATTTATTTAACCAATCATAGACAATGGTTAACAAGAAAGTTAATACAGCTTCACTTGGTATACAGCAAGTAGGCTTCTGGGAGATTAATAAACATTTAGAATGCATGACATCACCCCATCAGTCTTCTTAGTGAACAACACTGGAAAATTGTTAGTTTAGATCCAAACAACAAAGCAAAGCAAAATTTACAGCTTATATAAAATCTACCTCAAGAGAGATCTATGTGTAGAATATAAAAATATAAAAAATTTAGAAGAAAATAACAAAAAAAATTTGTGATCTGATATAGCACTAAATTTTACCTCTAATACTAAATCTAAATAAAAAAGAAACAAATTGTGGAATAAAATTTATTAGCATTCCTGGAGGCCTGCTGACACCAGGGACACCTAGGTGAGATCTCTTCCCCACAATCCCCTGACTGCTTGGTTCCCCCTGGGACCAGAAGCAGTAGGCTGTTCCCTATCCACTATGCACTCCATCTCCTGGCCCATAGTTCTGTCTGCATTCCAAGAGGCCTGTTGGAACCAGGGACAACCAGGTGAGATCCCTCCAATTCAATTCTCTGTTTGCAAGGACTCCCTAGCTTATCTCAGTAGGGGTGAGTGGCATCCTGACCCCTGGGCACTCCATTTCCCCACCCACAGCTCTGCCTACAAACTCAGAGGCAAGCTGGTACCAAGAACAACCAGATGAGACCCTTCCCCCACAATCCCCTGCCTGCAGAGTACCCCTAAGTCATAACCAACAGGAGTAAAGTGTACCTGTTCCCATTTTCTCCATTTTCTGGCCCCCAACTCTGCCTGCATTCCTGGAGACCTGGCAGGGCCAGGGACAACCAGATAGCTAAAGACCAATATAAAAACACAATCAACAAGGCCCAGGGCAGTATTCCACCACCAGAGCCCAGATATCCTAATACAGCAAGCCCTACGTTATATTTTAACATAGCAGAAGCAAAAGACAATGACCTCAAATTCAATCTTATGAAGATGATAGAGGCCTTTATAGAGGAAATGGATAATTCCCTTAAAGAAATACAGGACAATATAATCAAACAGATAAAGAAAATGAATAAACCTGTTTAAGACCTGAAAAGGGAAATAAAAACAATAAACAAAACACAAACTGAGGGAATCCTAGAGATAAAAAAAAAACCTAGAGAAGAGGAACTACTGATCCAAGCATCACTAACAAAATACAAGAGATGGAAGAGAGAATCAAATGCATAAGATAGGACTCAAAAACTGATACATTTGTCAAAGAAAATGTTAAATCTAAAGTTTTTGACATAAAACATCCACAAAATGTGGGACATTTTTAAAAGACCAAACCCAAAAATATTAAGACTAGAAGAAGAAGATTCTCAACTCAAAGACACAGAAAATAATGTTTTTCGAAAGGAGAAAAAATATGACTTTTAATACATGAAAAGATGTTAGAGCTTATAATTTAAAAATGCAAGCTAAAATAAAAGAATATACAATTTCTCAACATTTTTAAAGACCATACAAACTCTGATAATAAACAATGCTGGTGACAATTGAAGAGAAGCAAGATTCTCCTGTTTTGTTTTATTTAATTTGGACTACTTCATGAAGTTGTATGTCATCCTTGCAGAGCAATCATGATAGTATTCACTGTATCATTTCAATTTTAGTATACTCTTTGTCAGAGCAAGCATGCTCATGGGTTTTTTTTTAATTTATTATGCACCCTGTTCCCGCTCATATCCTGCCTCCTCTCAGAACCACCCACCACCTTTGCAATCTGTCTCAGCATAAGAAATAAAACCTCATTGTGGAAGCTTCAGTGTTCTCAGTGTGTCCCACAATATTCCCTTTTGTCCACACATTTTGCTTGCAAATGTTCATTAAAATGACTCTTTGGAGTGGTACAAGGCCTCTGGTGTCTGCTACTTTGTCAATACTGGAAACTCACTGGAACTCCTCTCAGATATGCTGTAACTGTCCTGTGTCATGGAGATCCTGTAGTTTTGGGTTGTGGAACTGACCTCTTCTTGCACTCCAGCAATTCATCCATCGGGTGGATGTTGGGGTGGGCCAACTCAAAGCCCTGGTTCTGGACCTGCAACCCCCAATTGCAGGGCCAGTTCTACTATGGAAAGGTGCAGGGCCTACTCTCCCAAGTGTTGCAGCATTGTGAGGGACCGGGACAGATCTCTTGCTCATGTGACCTCATGTGGGCCAGATCTCACACCAAGGCTGGGTCTCCACAACCCCTACATCCTGGGCCAGGCAGAGTTCTTCTAGTTTCTGACTTGTTTCCTGTCCTGGGAGCCCATCTGGTACTGGTTTGGTAGTCATCACAGGCTACCCCAAGGCACCAACATTGTGTTGGTATCCAGCTTGCTTTTTTTTTTCAGGGAATGTTAGGCTACTATTCATTCAGATGTTCATACGTCAGAACACTGAATATAGATATAGCCTCTCTCCTCTCTGCCACCTACTGATACACATGTGACATAGCAGCCACATCTACAATGCCTCTAGGGGCAGTCCAGAAAATATTTTAAAAAATCATAAAAAATTCCCCAACCTAAAGAAAGAGATACCAATAAACATACAAGAAGTTTACAGAATACCAAATAGATTGGACTAGAAAAGAAAATCCTCATGCTACATAATAATCAAAACACCAAATGTAGATAAGAAAGAAAGTATATTAAAAGTCACAAGGGAAAAAGGCCAAGTAACATATAATGGCAGACCTATAAGAATTACATTTGACATCTCAATAGAGACATTAAAAGCCATACAGCCTGGGTATATGTCTTGCAGTCTAAAAGAGAAGAAAGATGTCAACCCAGACTACTATATTCAACAAAACTTTTAATTACCACAGATGGAGAAAATCAAGTATTTCACAACAAAACCAAATTTGACCAGTAATCTGTGCACTAATCCAATCCTATAGAAGATATAAGAAAGAAAACTCCAAGCCAAGGAAGTTAACCATAACCAAGAAAACACAGGAAATAAAAATTTCACACCAGCAAAAACAAAGGAAGGGAAACACATTCACACACACACACACACACACACACACACACACACACACACACACTGCCACCAAATAACAGGAATTAATAATCTTTGGTCATTAATATCTCTCAGCATCAATGGACTCACTTCCCCAATAAAAAGACACAGGCTAACACAATGGATGTGAAAACAGGATGCATCATTCCGCTGTATACAAGAAATACATCTCAGCAACAAAGATAGATATTATCTCAGAGTAAAGTGTAGAAAAACGTTTTGCAAGCAAATGGATCCAGGAAGCAAGCCAGATTAGCCATTCTGATATCTAATAAAATAGACTTTCAACCAAAATTAACCAAAAGAGATAAGACATAGCAAAAGACACAGACACAAAGGGAATCCAAAGAATCATTAGGTCTTACTTCAAAAATCAGTACTCCACAAAATTGGAAAACTTAAATGAAATGGATAATGTTCTTGATAGATATTACTTACCAAAATTAAATCAAGATCAGGTAAACAGGGTAAATAGAACTATGACCCTTAAGGAACTAGAAACAATCATTAAAAGTCTCCAACCAAAAATAGTCCAGGGCCAGATGGTTGTCGCACAGAATACTACCAGACTTTCAAAAGAAGAGCTAATACCAATACTCTTCAAACTATTTGACAAAATGGAAACAGAAAAAAATCTTTGCCAAACTTAGCCTATGAGGACAGTCACCCTGGTACATAAACTACAGAAGACTCAAAATGAAAGAGAATTTTAGACCATTTTCCCTTATGAACATTGATACAAAAATGCTCAATAAAATACTTGCAAACCAAATCCAAGCACACGTCAAAACATCATCCACCATGATCAAGTAGGCTTCATCCTAGAGATGCAGGGATAGTTCAACATATAAAAATCCATCAATGTAATCCACCAATAAGCAAACTGAAAAAAAAAAACATGATTATCTCATTAGATGCTGAAAGAGACTGTGACAAAATCCAACCCTCCTTCATGATAAAAGTTTTGGAGAAATCAAAAATAAAAGGCACATACCTAAACACAATAAAGACAATATACAGTATACTGATAGCCAACATCAAATTAAATGGAGAGAAACTTAAAGCAATTCCACTAAAATCAGGGACAAGACAAGGCTGTCCACTCCCTATTTATTCAATATTGTATTTGAAATTTTAGATAGCACAATAAGACTACTAAATGAGATCAAAGGTTTATAAATTGGAAAGGAAGATGTCAAAGTATCTCTATTTGTAGATGATATGATAGCATACATAAATGACCACAAAAATTGTACCAGAGAACTTCTACAGCCAATAAACACTTTCAGCGAAGTGAGTAGATACAAAATTAACTAAAAAATAATCAGTAGCCCTTCTTTACACAAATGATAAATGGGTTGAGAAAGAAATTAAGGAAACAACATCTTTCACAATAGCCACAAATAATATAAAATGTCTTGATGTGACTCTAGCCAACCAAGTAAAAGACCTATATGACAATAACCTCAAGTGTTTAAAGAAAGAAATTGAAAAAGATATTCAAAGATGTAAAGATCTCCAATGCTTATGAATCAGTAGAATTAGCATAGTACAAATGGCCATGTTACCAAAGTCAATATACAGATCCAATGAAATGCCAATCAATATACCAACACAATTCTTTACAGACCTTGAAAGAACAGTTCTCAACTGGTGGTGGCCATGAAACAACTGCAAGGATTGGCATATGAGCCCTTCGCTGATGGGACTCTACTGATGCAAGGCCCATGGAAACCCCTTCCCATTTGGCAGGGACCTGTGGTGAATTTTGGTGGCCTTTATGATTATTACCTAGATTTCATGTGCAATGCAAAACCCTTACTTTTGCTATGCTGTTTATACTCATAGAAATATTTAGTTTCATTTTATTGGTCACAGGCAAGACATGGATCAAGCAGACTGAAAGCCCTGTGGATGATTCTATTTTTCCTCAATAATCCCTCCTCTTCTTTCTCTGCATCTTGGGATCCTCCATAGGTGACCATTAATCCTGGGTATTTGGGACATGAAATCATGTCCCTAGAGAAACAGCTACAATCATACTGAGTAAGTCTGTAAGTGTGGAGAGCAGTGATTCCTGCTTGCATAACTGTTCCGAGAAAGCTGTGTCTGATGAACAGAGACTTAAAAATGGGGAAGCTGTGTCTGCTCAATAGATAATTAAAAATGGTTCTTGGAAATATAGTATCAGAAACTAATAGGTGCCTATCAGGAAAGGCTTATTGTTATAATGAGCACATTTCTTTCTGCAGTCAAAGAAGTATGATGACAAAGGAGTGCTATTTGATGAGTGGACTTACACCACAAACGGTTAATCTCTCTCTTACCTTGCATAACTGTGTAACCACATTTGCTACCAGCTGGGTATGTACTCATGTCCACAGGATATTTGTGGCTAGGCATTTATTTTTGGCTTGCTGAAATTGTACTTTGTAGTACAAAATATGGTTGGGGCAGGGTGCTTGAACCAGTGGGAGGGGGAGGGAGCAAAGGAACTATTAGGGGTTTTATAGTGTTGGGGCTTGTGTAGTGCTTATGTTATGATAATGAACATACTTTAAATTAAATAACCAATAATGTCACTGCTCAGACAAGTAGGATTGTTTTATATAAAGGCTGTTTGAGCTATTTGGGGCCACTAGTTTAAATATCAGCAGGTAGTCAATGTTTTCACTTTCACCAACACCACACCTACACCTCTGTCCTTAGGTCCAGAACCCTGCTGCTAGCACTGGTCGCTGGCACTCAACTTCATGTGGAAAAACAAAAAAAAAAAACTTACGATAGCTAAAACAATCCTGTACAATAAAAGAACTTATGGAGGTATCATCATCCTTGATATCATGCTGTACTACACAGCAGTAGTAACAAAATCTTTGTGGTATTAGCATAAAAAGAGGTAAACCTACACACATGTGGACACTTGATTTTTGACAAAGAAACCAAAATTATGCAATGGAAAACAGGAAGCATCTTCAACAAATGGTGTTGGTCTAACTGTATGTCTGCATGCACAAGGATGCAAATAGATCTGTGTCTATCACCCTGCAAAAACTCAAGTCCAAGTGGATCAGAATCTCAAAATAAAACCAGATATACTAAATAAGATAGAACAGAAAGTGGAGAGGAGAGGAGGGAGGGGAACTCCAATATGAATGTAATATAAATAATTAATGAAAAAAGAAAACATTGATAAAAGTAGGAGTAGATAAATGACCAAAGAGGTTTTAATATTTTTAGAGGACATGCTTAACCACTGACTATTTTCCAAAATATGTAAACAAGTCTTAAAACTCAGTATTAAAATCTAATTGAAAAACATGGACACACACAGACACACACACATATATACATCAAACCATATAATCCCCCCATAACTTAAAAGTTAATGTTACATCACACCTAAACAGTGGCATGCCATTTAACAATGCAAAATAAGAAATAATTAACAAATTTATGTATGGTGCAACTCAAATTATTTTGATTATTAGGCAAAAGCAGTCTCAGAAGGCTATAGATTAGTGAATCCATGTGAACTAGAGGAATCTGACAGATCCTAGAACCCTCCCAGGTTAGAGTTATGAAAGAGAAAGTAAGTTACAAAATGAGGAACACCTATGTTTTCTGATGGGAGATTATGAGATTATCAAATGTCCTGATTTTGTTGTAGTTGACACTCTATACATGAGTTAGAATTCCATACAGAATCTTAAGCCAGATCCCATCTTTCTAATTCTTTCTTTGAAATGGGAGATAAATCAGGATGCTATCCCCTTCTTGGCTTCTTATAATAATGAAGATACGGCCAAATCTAAGGAAGTTTAAATTCTACAAAAAGCTGGTGGGATAGTGCACAGCATGAGTCATCCCTGATTATGCTATTAAGCATGATGCAGACAAAGCTTCATCAAGAGCATGCATCCTGGTTAGTTATTGTCAACTTGGCAAAAACTTAGACATATATGGGGAGAATCTCAACTGAGGAATTTTGTCATCAGATCGGCTTGTGAGCATGTCTGTGGAGGCATTTTATTAACAGTTGATGGGGAGGGTCCATGCTACCATGGTTGTTGCTAGCCCTGGGCAGGTGGTCCTGGGTTGTATAAAAAAGCAGGATGAGCAAGCCATGGTGAGCAAGCTAGATGGTAGTGTTCCTCCATGGTTTCTGCTTTAGTTCCTGCTTCCAGGTTCCTTCTTGAGCTCCTGTTAGGACATACCTTCATTTTTGACGCAAACCTGTAAGCCAAATAAACCCATTCCTCCCCAAGTTGTTTTTGGTCATGGTGTTTATCAATTAAATAGAAAACAAAGTAGATCACTGGTTCATCACATAAATCATCATGTTCATATCAGATCACAACAGACTGTTACTAATAAGGCCACTTCTTCAATATACAAAACATATTAAGGACCGACCAGGTTAAGAATTAATGCAGAGATTTTTTTTTTTCATAGAGAAAACTTATCTATCCAAACAATTGAGTGAGTTAAGAAATGTATGCTGATAAATGTTTGGCAAGAGATTTTCTTGAAATGAATTCTGTCCCTGAGAGAGGATAGAATTGCAAGACTGTTGAGATGGATATGCACATATTGTGCAAATTTCAAGAGCTCATAAAGTTTATTGTTACAAACAGCAATATTCTGAACTAGAGCTGAAGAAGAGCAGAGAGGATGACTCTATTTCATCTTCTCACAGAACCTCACCTTTGTACAAAGTGCAATTACATTCATTGCTTGTTTGGTACTTTCCACCACAAGAAAAGCAGCTGAAAATGTTCTCATCACTAAGGATGTTGACAGTCATTAAAGCTGAATAATTAAATACCAAATGCAATCCTTGAGCCAGTAAATGAGGAAACAAAAGTAAGACATAGATCCTGCAAGTTCATCTGGCAGCTTTATGCTATTGCTTTCTATAACTTAGGCTGAACCACTTTTATAGAAACCTACCTTATGTAACCTTTACATTTTATCACACGTTATAGAAGAGACCCAGTATTAAAGAATTCTTGGTAACCATTTCTCTTATTATTAGTTTCATCCTTATTAGTACCTCTCTGCCTTTATATCCATGTGTGCAGAAACAGGTAGGGAAAACATGATAATTAAATACTTCCCCTATGAAATGTTAATTACATCTGTTTTTGCTATCTTCTAAAGGCTTTTTCAGGCCATTAGTTACATCCTAACTACTTAAAGGAAAACATATTCTTGTCTTGATTTTTAAATGCATGATTTAATGGAACGTTTTGTGGAAAAAATAATCAAAAGTTGAAAAAATAAACGGACTATACATAGTCCACCCTTACCCAGCATTCCTTATTTGAGGAAATAGAGGAATATCACAGTGCTGTGAACTTACATTTAACAGTGTCAAACCTCCAAACTGCTCACATCCTGCCACACTGCTTATTCATACTGCTGCCTCACTGATGCTGAATCTAATCCATTTCTTTCATATTTCCATTTATCCTTTTATTAAACACAGATTTTATGATTAATGTATTGGAAAATGCCAGAAAGATCTTTTTTAAGAGATAGAGAAAAGTGAAGCTATTTCTTCGTAGAAATAACATTATGGGTTAACAACCCTGAAAGTACTAGAATTGCGGCACCCAGGGCAATATTGCTATAACCTAGCAATAACATTCTGACCAGAGATGATTGATAAGTTTGTTATGGCGTATTAAACACTCCATGAAGAAGATTTTTACCTGCACAAAGCAACAGTTCAATGAAAATAAAGTGCTTTTTTGGTATGAGTTATTGCATCCCAGATCGACAGAAACAAACCAAAAAAAAAAAAAAAGCACCAAGAGTCATAATGAATAAATATACCCTATCAACTCATCACAATAAATCAGAGTGACACTATTTTCTTCTTCGTGAGACATGATAGGTAATCAAAGTAGAACTTGTGTGTGTGTGTGTGTGTGTGTGTGTGTGTGTGTGTGTGTGTGTGT
>CAJQZJ010034129.1:2074506-2100609 GCA_907164525.1 Lophiomys imhausi
TGTGTGTGTGTGTGTGTGTGTGTGTGTGTGTGTGTGTGTGTGTGTGTGTGCACTGTATGTGTGCACACTGAGTATGTGCAGAAGACCATGGAGGGCAGAAGAGGTATTAGATCTGCTGCTGGAATGGAAATCATACATGTTGGGAGACACCATGTAGATGCTGGGAACAGAACTCAATTTTCTGCAAAAAACCATTAAGTGCTCTTAACTACTGAGCCATTTCTCTACCTTCCCATGTAGTCTTCTTATCCCTAGAGTCCAGAACAATTCTTACTTTTTAAATTTCCCAATCCTACCTAACACAGAGAATGTTTTGGCATAGTCAGCACATTGTGAATCAGATATTGTACAAAGAATAGCTCAATAAAAATGAAGTGCTCCTTTTTTTTCAATTGTATCCCAGAACAACACTATCAAATCAAAAAATATAATCATTATTTTTAAATATCAAAGAGATTGATGGGAACTCAAAGTCTAATTAAATGCAGAGTAAAGAATGTACATGTCAATTATTGTGACATTTCCATAATTTGATCCTCCCATTTTTACCTTATAGACTATGGGGAAAGGAGGCTTACTTACATGAGTAATGTTCTTAGGGAGGTCCTATCTAGCACAAAAAAAAATGACATATAAGCTAAATGTTAATTGCCCCATGAATGGGCCATATTCATCTCAGCTGCACCATATAGTCATCAATAAATAAAAATTTTCCATACTAAAACCATATGTATACAGCACAGTATTAAGTAACCAAGGAAGAACAAAAATATATTCAATTATTTTTTATTAATGTGCCTTTAAAATGTTAGGGAGGCTTGAAGAAGTGAACACATATTTATGAAGATATGAACTGAGAAAACATACTTTTCAATAAAAGGCTCACTAATAGCACAGAAAGTATAATATGCCATTTTATGTGTTATTAGTATGTGTTAGAGAGAGACATCATAGAACCCAACTTTCCCATATCTTTATTCTAAACCCGGACATCATCTTTAATAAGAACAGGGCTCCTATATAAGCCACATAATTTCTGTGGATCTTAATCCTCCATTTCCAAGATCTCTGCCCTCATGCTTTGTCTTAAAGTGTTCCTCAAAATAAAATAAATCAACCAATCTGGGCAAGTTGGGCACAATCTGGCTTGGCCTGGAATGTTGTTAGTAAACTTTACAGAATTCTAATGATTTCATGTTAAAATTTAAATCTAAGGGGTAATCGCCAAATTTGTAGGCACAATGTGAAAAAACAATAGGATAGGAAGCTGTGATTTCTGCCTGGGACAGTAGTATACAACTGCCATCCCAGTATTTGGAAGGGTAAGACAGAATGATCATGTTTTGTATTAGTTTCGGTTACACATAGCAAGGCCATGTCTCAAAAACAAACAAACAAACAAAAACTGTTAAGACAAAATGGATTTTCCTTTCCTACAACTAAAAGTTTTAAGTCAGAAACTTGATAATCTGAGGAAGAGCATGCTCTGCACAACTGGTGATATCATGAACTTTCTTCTGGGTGCCTTTTCATGATATGGATTCATTGATTTAGAAGAGGAGAAATACAGTATCAATAAACATTCCTGAATAGGAACCTCTCACTTACCACCCACCTTGTGGCCTTTTAATAGGAAAATCTTTCGTTTCCTTAGGCTCTCTTTTGTTAATGTCCTTCCCACAAATGCACTAAAATCCTCTTGTTTCAGAGGACACTTAGGAACTTCCTTGAATTTCTTATTAATCAGGATGACTTTGAAATCAAGAATATACCCTCTCTACATGGTATTTTCAGTGGGCAGGTTGAGTCAGGTATATTAACTAAAAATCCTTTCATTCTACAACCACAGAAATGGAAATGAGTCCACTCAATATCCCCCTCTAGACAAACTTTTATGGTCAAAACAGCTTTTTAAAAAAAAACCTTATTAAGTTGAAATTGTTACATGATGAAAGTCAAAAGACACATGTTACAAGATGAAAGTTAAATGACAGAAGTTACAAGATGAAAGTTAAAAGACAAAGTCTAGAAAATTAAAGGGGTAAAAATGCCTTGTTTTTCTTTAAATGAAACAGGGAATTTGAAATAAATCCCCTTTGTTTCCATCATGGAAGGTTGTGTGTGGATTTGAACATCATTTCTTTTACATTGTGTTACCTGTCTAGAAGATACAAAGTGTATAATCTTGACAAATCAGAGATGATTTAGGTCCATTACTTAAACAAAAAAAAAAAGTGAAGAAGAAAAAAAAAATCACATTCAAAATTTAAAAAGCACAAAAACTGTCTTCACTGATATATTACTAGATTTCCAGTGTCTAAAAACAACAGTATAGACTACAGAGCTCCTAAAATCTGAAATTGACATTAAAGATGTCAAAAGTGCAAACTCCAGGGATGATTCTCACTGATGTTAAGGTCACACATGTGCCTTTTAATTATGTAGAAGAAAACAAGCTGGCTGGGTACTATTCATTTGTCTCAAAACTCTGGAAAGTGCCAGACAGTAATGTCATTTGACTAAATCTTCATTCAGAGTAATTTAGGCCATGAGTAAGAGTGTGTTTCATTCAAGTACTCTTTGTTCATAAGAGCATAGGAAATATATATAATATATTAATATATCTTTGATGAACATGTCTAGGACTTAATTTAAATAAAACCCCAATGATTAATGAATTACATCATTAAATCGAGCTCATTTGATCTATTTTGCATGATGACATACTTTGGAAATAGTCATTATAAGATCATGTAAATGATGTTTAACCCAAGGGTGAAATAAAATGGGGGTAGTTAATGGGTAGAAATAATAAGCCAGAGTTTATTGTGTGCTTATTGTGAGCTATGCCCCTTCCTTCCTTTACTTGTATTTGTCCTATGTGATACAAACATGCTGTATTGTTTCCAAGTTTCTGGGAAAGGAAAAGAGAACATGATAAGTGGCTTGTCCTGAGTGGAAAATGTGTAACTAGTATCTGATTCTGGAATCTTTATCTCTCAGTTACCACTCTAAACCAGGAAAGGGGCAGAATTAAACCAATGTATATTTAGAGATGCTACTTAAGGATTTTCTCTTGAATGCTGTACATGCAAGGGTTTCTCTTCCAAGTAGTAACTTGAAATTATTTTTACAAGGTTTTAGATGATCCTCACCACCAAGCTCTGGACCTGGGTGGGGAAGGAGGATTACCCACCTACTTAGTGAGTCTAAGTAACTACTCAAGGTCTTTGCCTAAGTGCTCTATCCTTACCTATCGTCACATCCTACAAGTGAGTTGGTACTTTAAAATTATGAAACGGATGACTTCTTTGTAAAATGACTTTGCACTGTTATTAAGGCTAAAAGAGGGTTATATTTCTTAGCATGAATTTGTAGTAGATTATATATATAAATAAATCAGGGTGAAGTTTTGCATTTGATCATCTGTGTGTAATATTGTTTTAGTGAATTCTCAAGTCAGGACAAAATTTTGTCCTAAGAAAATTACCTAATGTATCTTAGGGAATTATGTCAATATTTCAATTAACATCCAATCATAGTTAATGAGAAATAATGTTTACCCATGCTACTGATGATCTAAGAACATTGAAATCTTTGTAAATTACTCGTCCTCTGTTATGTTGAAGATGGTCCGAGAATAAAAAGAACAATTGGCTCATGTTGCTAGACTCATTCTAACACTCATATTTTCCTTCATGGGAATAATCAACATTTATTGAACTAAAGCTTGGTACTTGAGAATTTCACCTTTGCAGCCCCAGATATTAAACAAAAGGAAGCATTCTGAATTTATGATGGTCTTTCTATAGCAAACTTATAGAAACAGTCTTTCTTTAGGTAGAGGGAATTATCGAAGTAGGCTTCTTCCAAACTTAGCAATATATACTGATTATCAGAATGTAGATAATTGTATTTTAAATGAGTAGCATTTACTATCCAGGTTGAGGTAGAGATACAGCTTGTCCTTGGGGTGCTTTGCTGCTTTTTCTTGTGATAACTGCTCTGGTGGTTGTCTTAGTCAGTTTTCTATTGTTGTGAATAGATATCATGGCTATGGCAACTCCTATAAAAGAAAGCATTTAGCTGGGGGATTGCTGACAGTTTCAGAGGATTAGTCCATTATTATCATGGCAAGAAGTATGGTGGCAAGCATGGCACTGGGACAGTAGTTGAGAGCTACATCCTGATTCACAAGCGGAAAGAGATAGACTGGGCCTTGCATAGGTTTTTGAAACTTCAAAGCTCACTTCTGTTACACACTTTGTCCAATAAAGCCACACACCTTAATTCTTCAAAGTCTTCTCAAATAGTGACACCCCATAATGACCTACTATTTAAACATATAAGCTTATGTGTGTCATTCTTATTCAAATGGCCACAGCAAGCATATTAGTTATATGAATGTGAGAAAGAATCTCATTTATTGCTCATGGATAAATCTCAAAGCTTGATGATTCTGAATGCTGAAGGTTTATAACCAAGAGAAAGGGCTGTATCAGAATGAAAGAGTATCTCAGCACTTAACTGCCTACAGAAATATCACTTTAAGTTATTCTCCTTGCAGGAACTTGCCTTTGTAATAGCTTAGGAAAATAGGGAAAAGATTATTATAATTGGATATAGCAGAGAAACAAGAAAACTAACAATGAAGATAGTTGGAAGAATACTTTTTTTGTCTAAACTCTTTCTCAAATTCTGACAGCTGAGCATGCTAACTGTTTCTGATTGTCCAAACCTATCCTCACACATGGTGGGTTTATACTACTTTAGGCTTCAGTTTTAATGTGCCAGTCCCTGTGTGTACTCTCTAACTACTCCAACTCCAGAAACTATAAACCGACCTCTATGTCTAGGAATGTCCAGTAGCCCTGTGATTTACATCTACCATAGTATCCAACTAACCTTATAGACACTAAATACACCCCAGAATGACCCGAATCTCTAGGTTTCACATCTCTTCAACCCAGAATGAACTTTATAGCCTGAGACACACACACTTTTTCCACAGACTTGTCCCATGTTCTACGTAACAAACTGACACCAGGATTATGTTGGTCTCTTTAGATAAAAACCCAAGCATGTCAAGTGCCAGCATAGGGAAAATGGCCTGAGTCTTGAAACCTATGTTATACTTCAGAGAAGTTTAGATGGAATACCAGTTAAACATCTCCAGGACACAGTTCAGCCTCAGCACCAGGTCAATATCTTTGGACTTAGATGTTAGGATGGCACTACTCAGTGCTTGTTTCTATGGTCTAATTCCACATAGTATTGTTTACATCTCCATACTTTAAACTAGGCTTCACTCATCTCAGTAGATGTTGGTTCTGGACTCAGGCTCTATCACTACTGAACATATGCTGGCCTTATGTTCCACACCAGAATTCATGGCCTAGCTTCTAATGGTCTTACAGTCTAGACTTATTCTAAGAACCTGAAGTACAGAGATGTCCTATTTTACCTTAGCCATACTTTGGTCTTTGTATACTGAGGCTACAGGACCACCTCTTCAGACTTATTCTCCAAATAGGGCTCATAGACTCAGGGCTCCAGGAAGACTCTAATGGACCTGCTTCAGCATATCTTTATGACCTGAAATAATGGACTCAGTGGCTATTGACATCAAGCTAAATTTCACAGATCTAAGCCCTAGGTTTGTATTTCTGTTTTTTTTTTTTGTTTGTTTGTTTTGGTGGGGTATCCTAAGAGCTATACCACCTTGTCTTAAGATTCTTAGAATAAATCCACCTGTATAATATGTCAGATGGCCTTACCTGACTTCGTGGAAATGCTGACTAGCATAGTTTTCTCAGACAAAAGTCTTCAAAAACTGGGAAAAATGCTACTCCTTTCCAATGTGAAAATATCAATATACGGAGATGAGACACATGAAAAGGTAGAAGTCTATGTACCACCAAGAGAACACATTAATCTTACAGGACCTGATGCCACAACATGGATATCTACAAGCTGCCTGAAGAGAATCGAAAGCCATTGTTCTAAGAAACCACAGCAAACTTCAAGAAAATATAGAGAACAAACCAATGACTATGGAGAACAATAAATGATACAAACATAAAATGTAATAAAAATTAAAATTATTAGTGTATATTTGAAAGTGTATACACACACATGCACACACACACACACACACACACCACCCTCTCTCTCTTATATACCTCTAAAAAGAAGTTATGTTAGTTACTTTTCTGTTGCTGTGATAAAATACCATAATCAAGAAAGAGTTTATTTTAGTTGAGAGTTGCAAATAGATGGTGTCCATAATGGGGGGGTAAAGGGAGAGCAGCAAAAGTAGGAAACTGGTTAGTTAGATTTTCATACACACACACACACACACACACACACACACACACACACACACACACCACACACACACACACACACACACACACACACACACACACACATGAGGAGAGAAAGAGAATATGAAGTAGGGTGTGTAGGAGTTAGATTAATTTAGATTTAGTAAATATATGATATGGTCTCTTAATTCAGGGCATGAAGATCAACTTGGCTGTAAGTGATTAGCTTATCAGCTTGTGGAAAAACATGGATGAAGTCAGGTGAAAACAGGAAACAAACAGGAGACTTAATGGACTAAAAAATAAGGTTGAAGCCAGAAAAAACAGGAAAGACTTAATGGACTAAGAAACAAGTGTTTGGCCTGGCATTGTTTTCAGCAGCTAAGTGGGAAGAGTCCAAATTAAGCTGAAACAGAGTTCCTCCTATTTAAGGACAGTGCATGGAGCCCCATCCAAGAGGCCCCCATGCTAGAGTGCTCCAAGAGTCCTGCTGAAAAAAGTGCTGGCCATCAGCTGATGGCCAGATCTCCCTGAGGCAGAAATAAGCTGGTGAGCAAAGAAAGCCTCAGCAAGACAGAAAAAGGCCAAGGACTAAACCCTGTGGCTCAACTTTTGCATAGAGGGGTTTGACCTGTCCGAACAGTAGCCTAAATGAAACTATGGCTGGCTTTACGGACTGAGACAGAGTTGCTCATACAAAAGAAATAAGTTGGCCTACAGATGGCTGGGGTCTCCCAGAGAGAAGAAAGCATCAAGCCTTATTTAAGGTGAGAAGGCAATTTACCCTGATGGATCTACATCTGAGATATTCCAGAAAAAAGGACTACTAAGTGCGTTAAAGGGTCTACCACAGAGACTGTGTTCCTGACGACTGAGGACATGCCCCAGAGACTGTATCCTTCTAAAAGGTTAGGGAAATAATTATCAATTGTATTAGTGGTTAGGTTAAAGGGGTTGTATGAATTTGTAGGGTTAATAGTTAAGAAATTGTTGGTATTTGTTTTAAGTGAATATTGTTAACAAATAATAATAATCATAATTAAAAGGTTCGGTAACAAGAATGAGGCTATAAACCCTCACAGCCCACCCACTATGGCACCCCTCTTCTATCAGGGCTGCATCTACCAAAACTTCCATTATTTTCCTAAACAATGCCACCAGTTGGGGTGCATGTATTCACGTACATAAGCCTATGGTGTACATTTCTCATTGAAAACACAACAGAACTGAAAAAATTCAATGAAGTAAAATGCCATTGTGAGCCACTTGAACTGATGGCAAACCTGGACTGCATACTGTTATAGGCCAGCCTGGGCTATAAAGCAAAACCTTGTCCCTGCACACCATCAGAGAACAACAAAGAAAATGATAATAATAAAAGGAAGATCTTAGAATGTATGAAATAACAGTAAAATAAGAATCACTGAAGTTATAGCAGTTCAGTAAGGGAAATGGGGGAGACAATGAGGCAGAAATCCTAGTTAAATAGTGGAAAGATTTTTAAATTTGGGGACAGATAGTAATATCCACATAGAAGACAATCAAAGGTCTATCATATGCAAAACTATATCAAGATAACATGCTGGTAATCCCATCATGTGGGAGACAGAAGTAAGAAGATCAAATACCTGGGTGTACATGAAAGCTTGTTTAACAAAACCCTAAACTAAATAAATAAATACTATATTAAGATATATTATGATAAAACTCCCAAAACAAAAATATGAAAAGAAATTAATAAAAGAAACAAAGTAAACTACCTACAAAGGAGACCAAGTGAAAACATACATAAAATCCTTAGCAAAAACATGAGAAGTCAGGGGAGATGTGTATGATACACTCAAAATACCAAAGGACAAAACAAAACAACAAAATCTAACCAATCAGAAAAGAAAATTTTCAAGTCAAGAAAATACTTAAAACTAGCAAAACTGTCTTTCAGAAACAAATAACAACCAATGATTTATATCTTGATACCCTCAAAAAACCCTAGAGTGTTCAGATATCACTGGGTATCTCTTAGATATGCTAAAGGGAGATGCTCCAGCAGAAAGAAAAGGACACCGATCAGAAACGCAAATGCATATGAGAGTGTAAAATTCATTCGTAGCTTAATGTAGTCAAATTCAGAATCCTTTAATATAGTAGCAATGGTCTATAAATCACTTTTAGTTTACTATGAAGAACAGAGGCACAAACTTAAAAAAAAAACAGTAATGGCTGTAGTAATTGGGTAAGTGATACACAATATAAAAAGAGTGAAGTATCACTTTAAAAATGTAAAATGTAGAGGGAATGGAGCAACTGAGTAGCACTTTTATGCAATCAAAGTTAAGTTGTTATCAGCATAAAATAGTCTATAATAGCTATATGATGTTTTATATGAGCCTCATGCTAACCAAACCAAAGGAAAAAAAAAAAAGAAAATCAACAACAACAACAAAAACCTGATGTAGATGCACAAAACTTGGAGGGAATGAGAGCATAATGCTGGTACATGTCCCTCTAGGACAAAGGAAGACAGCAAAGGAAGGGGGATGGAAAGCTGCAGAATAACCGGGGAACAAAATGAAAATATTTGTAGTAATTCTCTGTTGATTAGAAATTACTTTACATGTAAGTGATTTTCAGTGACATATGAAGAGGCAGGCTAGCTAAGCAACCAGAAGAAAAGAAAAATCAAGATTTAAACATTAGTGTAGTTTTGAAATCATCTGTCCTCAATAGCCTCATGTTTTTGATAACTTAGCCAATATAGGCAGGTTCTGCTTTAGAAAGTTCTGGAAACTTTAGAAGGTAGAACCTACTGGAGGAAGTGAATTACTGGATGCAAGTCTTAAGGTTTGATAACTGACCCCACTTTTTATCTTCTCTCTGTTTCTTGACTCTGGACAAACTATGACCAGCCACCTCTTATTCTTGCAGCCATGCTAATCCCATAGTAGCCTAGTTGTTTTAAAGTAGTGAGATATTTGCTCAAAAAAACTTTAGAGGCTTTGTGCAGTATTTAAAGTCAAGTTATACATATAACATGGAGTTAACCATACTAATAAGGTCAATGCTCAGTGGTGACTATACTGGCAAGACAAGAAACAATTTGGACAGGAATCCCCACCTAAGCTCATAGCGTTGGCCTGTACATGAAACCTCACAAAGGTAGATGTGTTCAGGACCATAGCACACTACAGTCCAGTGGCAGTGGTTGGATCAAGTGTACTTTTTCTTCATAGTTCTCTTAAGGGTGGCTTCTTATTAGGTAGACTATGTAAGAAGTTCATTCCTTGCTCTTCTTGTTACTATGAAAATATCTGACAAAAGCAACTTAAGGGAAGGTTTTATTTTGGCTTACTGTTTGAGGAAATACAGTCTACCACAGTTGGAAAAGCATGGAAGCAGAAGCATGGGGTAGCTGATCACAACATTCTGATCTTTAGTCAGAAAGCAGAGAGGAACGAATGTTAGCATTCAACAGACTTCTTCCTTTTTTCTTTTATTTATCCTAGGACCCCAGTCCATAGGTGAGTGCTAACCACATTCAAACTGGATCTTTCTTCTTCTGCTTAATTTCTCTGGAAACACCCACAAACTCCTTGAGGTATATCTCCTTAGGTGACTCTAAACCCAGTCAAGTTGACCGTGAAAATTAACCATCACAAGAAGTGACATTACTCTCACTGAACTTGCTTTAGTATTGTGATACCAGCATTCCATGAAATTACTGACTCACTGTTTGGGCACTAGGCAGGCTTTTTCCCAGATAACACTGTGTTTCACTATTTAACAGTATGCCTAAGAAGGATGAAGCAGTCTGCCAGGTAGCTCTTACCAAATGTTTTTGTTTTGGTCTGTTCTATTATCCTCTTCTCTTGGCAAAAACTTGGAGTAAAACAAAAGGTGTTCCAGAGACATGGCACTTGAGGCTGATGTGCTCTGTTTTTCTCAAACAAAATATAGTGTGATCTAAAGGAAATCATAGCAACTCTACAGAAACAACTAACAAAATCAGTAAAATATCAAAATACAAAATAACATTAAATATCAAAAATGATTTTCGGTGCTATTATTGTATATTAGTTTCCTCCTCGGTAAAACCATTGATCATGAAGGGAAGCTAAGATCAACAGTATTCTAAGGGGAGATAAAATATTCCATCCTACACTAATTCCCTTAAACTCAGGAAGTAAAATCTCAGTGGCTTCAGGAAGTCACTGAAACTGACCAGATTCACTAGCTTCTCACCCCCCCCCCAAGCAAATATAAGCAGTTTATATTAGGCCTGTTTAGAGACACCCTCAGACTGGAGAGCACTCCATGCTATTGGTCTGGCCAATAAGTCTCTGGTGTGATCCCAAAGCATAGCCAGCAAAATAAAAAATTAAACATATGAAATTATGTTGAAACAATGATTGGAGTAAAAAGATAGCCTAATGAATCAGTTAAAACACTTGCAAAACACATATCTAAAAGTTAATATACATAAAATATAAGTAATGAAATAATCAATGATAAGGAAATAACCTCATGGATAAATGGCTGGGATAGACATATTTTGTAAGAATTTATATAGATCACCATTAGATAAAGGGAAAAAGAGTTTATCACTAATTCTTAGAGAAAAAAATTAAAGCTGCAATGAGATATTATTACTCCTATCTAAAAATATCTACAATAGAGAATATTAAAGATAAGAATATGGAGAAGACATTATCGTTCATTCTAGGAGTACAAATTTGTACAACTATTAGAGAAAACCAGTATGGGGTTCATCAAACAGCATAGACAAAAGTACTATATGATTCAGCATTCCCACTCTGGGGGAAATATCCAAAATAAATGAAGTATGCTGAATAGATATGTGCATTTCCATGACCACTAAAACACCATCCACAACAACCAATGTATGTGTCCTTGTTAGCTTCCATGTTCCACTTGACACAGCCTAGGGTGATGTGAAAGAGTCCCAGGTGATAGTTTTTCATCTCAGACTGGCCTGTGGCCATATCTTTGAGAGACTGCCTTTATTGATTACTGATGTTGGGTGCTCAGCCCACTATGGTAGCACTTTCCCAGGCAGGTAGGCCTGAGCTAAAAATAGCCATCTGAGTATGAGTGAGTGAAGCTGTGAAAAGGAAGAAAACAACAGCATTTATCCATGGCTTCTGCTTCAGTTCCTGCTTGAGTTTCTGCCCTGATTTCTCTCAATGATAGTCTGCACCAAAATGTGTAAGCCAAATTCACCCTTCCCTCCTCAAGTTGCTCCTAGTTTGGTGCCTTATCACAGCATCAGAAAGTAGAACACTATGGAATCAATGTAAGAGTGCCTAGGTGGGTGAGTAGATAAAATAAACTGATATGCAGAAAGATATATAGTAAAAAACTATTCATACTTTGAAAAAGAATCAAATCCTGTCATGTGAGATAGCATGGATTAACGTGCTTGGCAGTGAGATGGGGAGCATTTTACTAACCAAAATGCAAACAGGCACAAAATGACAATAATCCATTACCATTCATACATAGAAACTAAAAATGTGGAAAAGTAAAAATGATTGTCACCAGGGTCTGTGTCTTGGTGCTGGGGTTGTAAGGCTGTAATAAAATAATAATAAATACCACTTCCCTAGGAAGGCCTTCTCCTTCATTCATGAGACCCTGACCTCATGACTCCTGGAGACATTTCACAGAACTCAGTCCTTGAGACATTCCACAGAACTCGGTCCTTGGGACTATCTAAACTGAATTGCTTCCACTCCCCTTTTGATCCCTTACCCTCACTCCCCAATCCCCCCCAAGCATCATCACTTAACATTCCCTTTGTTCCCTTATCCCTCACCTGCAGCTTTTGCCTAGCAGGCTAAAAGTTACTCCTTTATGCACCCACCCATTTGTAGCTTGGGTGCTAAAATACTGCCTGAAAACTGTTTTTGGCAGTTCACTCCTTCACGGAGGTAGTCGAACCCCCAGCGCGTCATAAATAAACCTCTTTTATATTGCAAGGAATCTGGGACTCTGGTGGTTTCTTGGCGTTGGGACCTCGGGGAACCCCCTCCAGGGTTCAACAGGGTAAGACCCATAAAGGAGAAAGAAGTTAGATGCAAAAATTTAATTGGAATGTAATAAGATGAAAGTTTAAGCCAGGGCCTTACAAACACTAGGCAAGTTCTTTTCTATGAGCTACATCTCTAGCCCTCTGAATACTTGTATTAATTCCTTTGGGTCTGTTGATTGTAGGATATTTATCCTGTACTATATGGCTAAAATCCAGTTATAAGTGAATACATGCCATGTGTGTCTTTCTGGGTCTGGGTTAGCTCACTTAGGATGAGCTTTTCTAGATCCATCCATTTGGTTGCAAATTGCATGATTTCCTTGTTTCTGATAGCTAAGTAGTATTCCATTGTGTAAATGTACCACAGTTTTGTTTTTTATTTTTGATCCATTCTTCAATTGAAGGAAATCTGGGTTGTTTCCAGTTTATAGTTTTAACAAATAAAGCTGCCATGAATATAGCTGAGGAGATGTCCTTGTGGTTTGGTGAGGAATCATTTGGATGTATACCCAGAAGTGGGATGGCTGGGTCTTGAGGTAGAGCTATTCCAAGTTTTCTAAGATATCGCCAGACTGATTTCCATAGTGGCTGTACATACACTCCCACCAGCAATGGAGGAGTGTTCCCCTTTCTCCACAATCTTACCAGCATGTGCTGTTGTTTGAGTTTTTGATCATAGCCATTCTGACAGGTGTGAGATGGAATCTCAGTTTTCTTGAGTTGCATTTCTCTGATGATTAAGGATGTTGAGCATTTCTTCAAGTGTCTCTTGGTTGTTAGAGATTCCTCTTTTGTGAATTCTAAGTTTAGGTCTGTTTCCCATATTTTGATTGGATTATTTGGTTTCTTGGTGTTTAATTTCTTAAGTTCTTTATAAATTTTAGATATTAGCCCTCTGTTGGATGTGGGGTTGGTGAAGATCTTTTCTCAATATGTGGGTTGCCATTTTGTTCTAATGACAGTGTCCTTTGCTTACAGTAACTTTCCAGTTTTATAAGTCCCATTTATTGATTGTTCGACTTAGATCCTGAGCTACTGGTGTTCTTTTCGGGAAGTTTTCATCTGTGCCAATGAGTTCAAGGTTTTTCCCCACTTTCTTTTCTATTAGATTTAGTGTGTCCAGTTGTATGTTATGGTGTTTGACCCACTTGGACTTTAGTTTTGTGCAAGGTGATAAATATGGGTACATTGGCATTCTTTCTTTTATTAATTTATTTTTTCAAGTTACATCTTGATGAAAGTCCACTCCCTCCTCCCTTCTAGGACCCACTTATCCTTCCTCCCTCTTCCCCATCTCTGTCTTCTTCTCTTTGGATGAGGGGAGTCCCCACACACCAACCCCCCTCAGTTAATCAGTCACATGAGGGCTAAGAGTTTCTTCTTGTACTGGGGCTTGATATGGCCACTCAGTTAAGGTAAGGTGTTTTACCAACAAGCAATAGGGTCCATGAGTTGCTGCTGCATGGATTATTTAAAAGGACAGTTATGCTAGGTTTCTGTCTGCTTGGGTCTGTGTGTTGTAGGATGGTTGTCCTGTGCTATATGGTTAATATCCACTTATAAGAGAGTACATAACATGTGTATCTTTCTGGGTCTGAGTTAGCTCACTTAGGATGAGCTTTTCTATATCCATCTATTTGGTTGAAAATTGTATGATTTCCTTGTTTCTGATAATTGCATAGTATTCCATTTGTGTAAATGTACCACAATTTTTTTATCCACTCTTCGGTTGAAGGACATCTGGGTTGTTTCCAGTCTCTGGGTAATATGAACAAAGCTGCTATGAACATTGTTGAAGCAATGTCCTTGTGGTTTGGTGGAGTATCTTTTGGATATATTGATAGGAGCAGTATGGCTGAGTCTTGAGATAGAGCTATGCCCAATTTTCTAAGGTATCACCAGATTGATTTCCAAATTTAAACAGTTTGCAAATTGAATGAGCACAGCCACCTCTGTCATTAGACTGTTAGCTGTTAATAGCTAGAGACCCTTCACTCTGCTCCCCCATGGCATTCATATATCATGTATCAGGCTTGATAACTCTTTATTTAGTGTGACAGTCTGAATTCAATATCCTGACCATACCTCACTAAATAACATATTTAATGAAGAAATAGAACTATGCCTGTCAGTTATTGGAGCCATTAAGTATTACTTGAATGAGTTTATGCTGAATATTAACAAATACAAGTGAGGAAAAAGAAGAGGCCACTGTCTGCAGAGATTCTTCTGCCTCTGCATTGGTACCCCAGTGAGTCTGGATTTCAAGAGGTTACTAAGATGGCGTCAGCTGCCTGGCACAGATGGGTAAATGCACCATCAACCGATAAAAATGTTGAAAACATTCTAGTCTGCAAAAAGTCAAAATGCATGTTGCTGTTAAAATTGGTGTGTGGCTTACAGACTTGAATTTGCTGTTTTTTAGTTTGTCAAGATCAAAGTCCAGATGGAGAATCCAGTTTCCTTTTTAATGTTACAGAGAACTGTTGATTTCACATGCTGATAACACTGACCTGGATTGAAAAGTATACATTTGGTTCAAACAAACAAACAAACAACTGCTAAAAATATGTGATGGACAAAAAAATGTTACCAAGGCCATGTTTGACTGATATTTTAATGGAGTTCAGAGACAGTTTGTTACTGTTAGAAGTCAAAACACATTATGTAAAGGTGTCTTCTCATCAAGTGACTGGATCTAGTCAGGAGTATTTTGTGATAAAGTCTGTTTTTATTGGGGTGGAAGTTATGATATCTAATTCTGTGAAGATTATGTTTGTATCAACCATGGAATTGTCCATTTAAAAATTATTTATTTATTCTTCAAAATTATAGTACTATTACATCATTCTCCTGTTTTTCCTTCCTCTAAGATCTCCCATATACTTTCCTTACTCTCTTTTAAGTTCATACTCTATTTTTTTCATTAGTTGTGAATGCACACAAACACATATGCACACACACATACACACACATGCATGCACATATGCATGCATGCACACACACACACCTTCATAAATACATAAATACAACCTGCTCAGTCTGTATCATGTTACTTATATGTATGTTCTCAGGGATGGCCAAACACTAGTGGAATTGTGCATTCTTTTCATGACCAGAAGGCATCCCACAGACTGAGAACCACTGTGTGTAGGTTATTTATGACTCAAGCCCTTTTATTAATTTGTATACTTTTAAATTTTGTATACTTTGTAGGAAAGTGTCCGTGCCTCCATCTGAGGAGCTCCCACACCCAGGCCTGACTGCTTCAAGTTTTGCCTCTGGGTTCCCCCTTCATCTTTCCATGGATGTCACCTCTTCAGCTCTGCAGCTCCCCTGTGGTCCCTGAAAGGAGATAAAGCTTGGATCTTTAGGCTGTGCTGCTGGCCCCTCTAACCTCCTGACAGCAACAACCCAAGACTCTACAGTGGCTGAAGCTAGATCTCCACATTTCTGGGACCTGAGATCAGATGCCAGAAACAAACCAAACCAAACCAACCAAACAAACAAACAACAAAAACACTGGTAATCTGGAGCCACCAGCAGCTGAGACTTCAGTTACTGCTGTTGCTGACAGGAAACCGGGAGAGGGAGGGTGTCCAACTGGAACTAGTCTATGAGTTCCATTGCCATCTTTGTGGCAACAATGTGCAAACTAGCAATTCCCAGGAAGAAAAGAGCTCTACATGGTCTAGCAATGCCAGGCAGGGGCCAGGACTGGGAATCTGACTCCTTAGTAGAACTTCATAGTTTAGTTAAGAAAGTTGTTTTGTTTACCTTAGAGTTCGTGTAAACCCCCTAAGACATGAGTTAATAGGATCCTCCCACACCTCTCTGTCAGAATGACAGTTTCAGTTTCTAGCTGTCACAAAGACAATCTCCAGCCCCCCAGTGGGACCCCTCCTAGATTTATGCTAACTTTAGGTGAAAAGTCAGAACCAAAAAACATCAATCCCCAAGCTCCCTCAAGCTCAGGACTGGAAATCCAACCAATCCTCACTCTGGAAATCTCTGTGCTAGAGAGCTCCACCCCCTCAAAACTCCTATATAAAGGCTGTGTTTGCCTAGCTCTCTGTTATCATTTCCTGGGATCAGAGTTTCTGTGATGTTATATGTACATTGGGCTTGCTATATCTGGAAAACAGTGCTTCCTTTAAGGCACCCCTCACCTCTTTTTCTTATTTCTTATCATTTCCCATCCGTTTTCTGAATAATAGATCTTTGAGCCTTCGAGGAGGGTGTGATATAAACAAGCCATTGGCAAGTGCTGGGGAATGGAAGATACACCAACCTCTTGCATATGATTGACATATAATTAACTCTATGAAAGGAAAGCTGTAAGACTGTGGTTGTGATGGGAATGAAACAGCACCTTAAGTAACATAGATATTATCAAAAATATAACATGGATCAAAACACCAAGACATAGATTTGAAAGTACTACATGCATGTTTACAATACCATGGAAGATTAATCATTATTTTTGCTTGTGGATTGGGAACCATGCAAATTTGGATAATGAGAGGCTCATTCTTAACTTCTAATTATTGACTATGACATCCAGGCTCACAGGGTTCCTTGTGTTTAGTGCTTTATTTTGTTGTTGTCTCCAGAGACATAATTGTCACGACTTCCTACCTGCACAGAAACCTCACAAAAATCAGGATGTGTCTGTTTTGGGCTGGGTTTCCTCTGCTTTGGGTTTGTATGACATGGCTGCTCATACATGGCGGCATTTGTCTCCATGCTGCATGTTCCTGGATGCAGAGAACTGCTTCCCTATGAGCTCAGCGATGGGGAGAAAGAGAGGTTTCCTTTTATTTTATGCTTCTGCTATAGATATGGCGCTTTACTTGCTTCCCCTGAGCCTCTACATCCAGGACATCTGCTAGCCTTCTGCCACCAGGCTTTAATCCCCAGTTCCCTCCAGCACACCTGGACCAGTTACTGACCCCAAAGAAAATATTTGTATTGATAGTTTCACAGTAAACTGTTTCAGGATCTAGTTTCACCAAGTTGTACCTAATGACAGAGACAGTGTCTTAAATACAAAACAAACAACAAAACTTCCCTTGACTAAATGAAAATCATTGAAGATGAAATTACTTTTCCCTATGTTTCAAGTGCAGTTTGTATTTATTTACAAGACATTTTACCTGTCTTTTTAAAACACCCATTGCAAGCTGTAGCACATTATTTATTTTAGAGGGTGTTGTCATTAGCAATCACCATTTGGACTGAGGTGGGTACACAGACAGAACAATTTTCTTTGCTTTCTTAAATATACCATTTTCTATAGGCAGTTCTACAGTGCAGCTTTTATCATCTTCAATTTACAGTGCTTAACTGAATTTCTAATTCATAAAATGCAAAAGCAGGCCTAAACCCAGTGTTTTACCTCAAGAAATCAAAATGGTATGTTTCATGAAATAAGATTGCACTAAATGTTTGTGTTGAGAATAAAAATCATCAGATTTTAAAGGCTAGGTTTGGGCTTTATCAGTTTTGGGTGAGTAATGGGCTGCTCACACAAGTCTCTAACTCTAGTTCTTGCAGCTGGGAATGCCTAGGTTTTTAAAAGTAACTCGAATTTACCTTCATATTCCTTGCACGATAAGGTATATGATATATTCTATAGAGAAGAAGTCTCATGTTTTATACAGAAACTAGCACACAATAAAAAACTCAAAGATAGATACTAAGTGAACACTGCCCACATCAAGACATTTTGATGTTGGTCCAGTGTTTCTACCTCTAATAAATCCTGACACCTCCAGTTATTTCAGCTAATTTTGTGATCTTTCTGGGCTGTCCAGTAGTAGACCCAGAGAGAAGAGTTTAAACACAAATGGGTGTTCATTAATGTAGAACATGATGCGGCAGTGCACATGGGTAGGAGGAATGAGGCAGGGGAGGGGACAACAAATAGAAGGCTTGCTAATAAGCAGAGTGCCCGCCTTTGTGATGAGGACTACTGTGGAACGAGGGAGGAACCAAAGGAATAGCTTGAAACATTTTCCCACCAGGCACAGGGGAACTCTTGGGATTTTAACTCCATTGTCTTTTGAGTCAGAACCATGCTCAGGCTGAATATGCATTGGGGCAGACAGAGCACTCAGACATGGGACTACAGGTTTGTGGAGTGAGAACCTATTGGTTTTTACATGATGGTAAATACCATGTTGATGATGGAGCATAAATGATGCCTTCTACAAAAAGAATACTAAGTGTTCAACCTGATATTTAATAAGATTTGTGTGCAGGAGAGTTAATAGACATGTATGACTGACAGGGATAGTAAGTATGCATCTCTCTCTCTTTCTCTACATATAAATGTTTACATAAGAAAGAGGTTTAAGGTTATTTCTTTCCTTTATAAATGTCTGAGACATTTTTATCCAATTCTTTGAAATTATGCTTCTCACCTGCTACCTTGTGTTAATGAAAAAGCTTATCTAAATGTATTATGTATACCATTGCATATAGAGTGTGTTCTGTTTTCTATGTCCCACAATGTATGTCATGATGCCTTGAATATAATAAATGACTGCTATTTAGTTGGTGATTGAAGGATGTGCAATTTTAATTTATGATTTTACCTGTAAGGGAGAAGTGATTCTGTGCTCCATTCATGTTGGGCTTAGAACCTTCTGCGGACAAAATGATAGACAGAGTGTTTTCCCTGAAACTAAACTTATATCTTGGTAATATGACTTCCTTTGGTCTATGACATATTAACACAGGTGATAAAAACAGAAATCTAAAATATGACTCATGTTTGGGCATAGTCTCTTCTGATTTTGTTTTTCCAAGTAGAAACATGATTTTTTTTAAAACAACCACTTGATCAGAAAGAGAATGATTAGCTCACTCAATATGCAGCCTTGTGCTTACTGTATCAGGTTCCATCTTTGATCCCCATTTAACAGTTTTGTGAACCAGAACAATTGATGGATGATTGTTTCAGAGTGGTTTCCTATAACTAGTAAGGTGCTATTTGACTGAAACAGATGTTATACCAGCAAAACCTTCAAGTATTCCAACAAGATAGTTTTGGTTACTAGTTTGTTTAAATATGTATCTATGCATAGTTTTAACAGTACTAATATTTTCCCAATAAATTGTAGAAGCTTGTTTCAATATGTATAACATTAGTGATGGATATTTAGAGCAGTGAAGAGCACAGCTGGATTTAACTCTTGAATAATAACAAAAGTTAAGTCAATAGAACATGGACTTCTGCACCAGATGCCTTCCTACCCAGCATTACAAGGCTCAAATTGGAGTTTTACAGTATTAGAGAATCCTTTTTTAGTCACCTCATCACATTGCTCTCAGGTACTTCTGCTGGTATATGTCACCCCATCTTTTCGTTCTCTGCAGCATTTGGTCCATTCCACAGTTTTTCTTGTTTATCTGCTTATTATCCATCTTCTCCATTAAAAGTCAACATTAAGATCAGGATGTTGTCTTCTTTTTCATTTTTGAGTCTCCACAAATATTATTTACCATGAGGTGGTAGGTATCCAATAAATAATTGTTTAATAATCAAGATCTGATATTTATCAATAACAGGACTATGTACAGTTTGGTTAGTCCTGAAACACTTTTTAAAGTGTGAGATTAAAGTTCCTGTTCTAAATCAGCTTAGTTGAAGTATCAGCTTTCATTAGGGGGCATTGTTGGATGTTCAGTTGAATAGGTAGAGTTTCATTAGGTTGGATTTCTGGACAGAGGGCATTTTTATTTAACTTAAATTCCAGATGAATTCACACACAAGTTTTAGTTATCTGCCTTTTATCCAAGTGGAACTGCACCCAAATGAAGGGGAAGCACACTTAGCCTTTATTGGATTTTTCTGATCTCATAATTCATATCCTCTGGCAGCTGACTTCAAAACAAGCAAGAAAGCACCACTTTCCAAATTACATTTTTAAAATGTGAATAGTGTGCCTGTTACTTTATGTTTTATGCATTGTTTGCAAATAGGAAATGCGGTCACTTCATATTTTATGGATATGCTTTAGAAAACGATTTCAAGGGAATTTCAATATTAGGAAAGTAAAACTTACTGCTAGTGCTGTTGAATAGCAGATCTTGTTTCCGGGCATATTGTTTATTAATGAAAAGGAAAATTGGTTACCTCTTGCCCTTTGGTCTCATTGCTATAACCTGGTAAAGATAAGTGTTGAAATGAATATACTTAATAAGTATGTGCTTAAGCCAATAGACTCTGAGAAGCAGTTGTGGACCTTGAATTCAAAACACACTTCTTATTTCAAAATACATCAAGGCAAAATTAGAATAAATGAATAAAATGTAACCATGGGAAATGTAATCATTCATACAATCACAGAGTTCAAGTCCAAATTAAACAGAAATTACATCAACTACATCATTAAGCTGAAGAGGCACTCTTGACTTTGGATACACTTTATTTTGGAAGATAGGTGCCTTTGTCTTATATTCCAGTGAATACCTGGGGCATGTTTTCTGTACTATGATCCAATGGTACTTTCCACCTCTTTCCTGTGTACAAAGCAAACTCACCTTTGGTCTCCTTTTTCATCTTCCTATGGCACTGACATGTCCCCCAATTATCTTCCAGTATTTTATTAATCTCAGATTAATTTTTTATTTATGTGCTCACTTTTCATTATTTGTAACTCCAATGGTTTGCAACTTTGTGAAAGCAGTCATTAATATTGTCTTTTTGGGGTCCACAGCTTGTGGAATGAGGTCTGGTCCACCAAAAAAACCACCCAATTAAAGTGTGTGGAATTTGTATAGCTCTATAATAAATAAGATAAACAAACCAATTAAATGTTGGCAAAGATTGTGAGTAGACATACTTTTAGATAGGTGTACAAAAATCCAATAAGGACATGAAGAGGTGTTCAATATCATTCATCTTCTGGGAAATGCAAGCCAAAATATAAGTGACAACATGCCCATAGTCTCTAGTCCCTGTAATTCAAACAGACAATAACCACTACTGAGGAAGATGGGGAGAAAACAGAACCTGTATGTATTGCTTTTTGGAAGTTAAAGTAGATAAAACAATTTGTAAAAATATTTAGCAGTGCTTCAAAATACAAAAGATAACATCAGCAATGTGACTCAGAGTTTTCACTACTAGACATCTACTTTATAAAGACAAAGAATGTATCCACATAAAATCTTGTGCATGAATATTCACAGTATATTTATTCATAAGATCCACAAAGTCTAAAGAATTTGAAGTCTAACTGACTAACAATGAACAGAATCCAATGTATGTATTCATTGGAATAATTTGTTGCTATAACATTGAATGAAATCTTGACTCTCTAACAGGGAAGATACTTAGGAACATGATGCCAAGAAAAGAAGCAAGACTCCTAAGGCCATACTTATACTGTATAGTAACATTTGCATGGAATTTGTAGTATAAAATGTATATATTAATGAGAAAAATTGATGATTTCCAAGGGTTGTGGGAAGGTGAGAATGGGAAATGAATGTTAAGCAATATGGCAGTAAGGCTGTAGGTGACAAAAATAATTGCAGAGGAGATAGTTGCTCATCCTCTAACAGGTGAGGCTTTGTGGTAAATAATTAAATAGTTTGGGAAAGTGTCCTCAGAAAATATTATTAACATTTTCATGAGAACCTCTTATTTCCCATAGGAATTGTTATATATATATATGTATATATATATGTATATATATAAGACTTTCTGTATTAATCAGAATTCTCTAGAGGAACAAAATGTATAAAATGAACTGCTGTCTATGTACAGAAAAGGGATTTATTACAATGACTTAAAGTGTGTGGTCTACATAATCCAACAATGGCTGACATTGAATGGAAGGTCATTCAGTCCATGAAGCTGGATGTCTCTGTATACACTAGAATCCCAAAGGAGTAGACTCTAATGCCAGTGAAGGAATGGACTTGCTAGTGAGAATGAGATCAAGTAGGCAGAGAGAGAGAGAGATAGAGAGAGACAGAGAGAGAGAGACAGACAGAGACAGAGACAGACACATACACACACACACACACACACAGAGAGAGAGAGAGAGAGAGAGAGAGAGAGAGAGAGAGAGAGAGAGAGAGAGAGAGAGAGAGAAAGAGAGATTCCTTCTTCCAGTGTGCTGAGTCTTCCCATGTCAAAAGATCTGGATTAAAGGGTTATCTTCCATCTCCAGATTAGCAATGGGTCTTCCCACTTCAAATGAGTTAATAATGAAAAAAATCCCTCACAGTGGTGCCCAGTCATTTAGATTTTAGTTAATTCTAGATGTAGTCAAGTTGACAATGAATAATAACCATTACACATCCCCACCATTATGTTTCCATTTACTAGTATGATATCATGAATGTCATGCAGATGCTGGTTTAATGTTTCTGATCATACAAAATCAAGACAGACAAAACAAACAAACAAACAAACAAACAAACAAACAAACAAACAAAAAACCTAACCAAACAAGTAAAAACTTCTTTTGTCTACCTATTACACAGTCATTGGTATTTTTCAATAGTAACAAAGCACAGACAAATCTAGAAACCTTGAAATCTTGAAAATCAGTTAGATTTCTCATGAAAATTAATAACTTGGGGTTGAAAATACACCATTATCAAGTAAAGTTCAAATACGAAAGGGGGGTAACACAGTAATTGATCACCTTACCACAAATCCAGGCCAATCTTTCCTCCTTGGTACATTAACTTCCTTGCTGCTCCCCAATATTTCCCTTTAGTAAATCTGCTGATGTAATTGTTTTTAAAAATCTGAATCAATGTATCTACCTTGCCATTACCATTGACTTTATGTCTGCCTCTCTTCAATATTCTCTATACATTGTAAGAACACTAATCTCCACATAAAACCTTGAAAACCCCTTAAAGTTGACCTTCCTAGGTCATTGTGAAACTCTTTCCAATTCTGGCCTCTGCATAGTTCTTTAGATGGCTTCTCCATCCTTGCTTCCTGGTGTGCTATGTCTTATCTATTCCTTATGTGTGTGTCTCTCTCCTCTGGCTCACTTTCCTAAGAACTTGGACAACATTTTGTACCTGACTGTGCTAGTGTCCCTGATATACTGGCTCATCACTGTTTTCATCTACCTTCCATCTGTTTCACAGACTTGAGTCAGGAATCTCCCCACACACAACAGTAGGCATCTTTGGAGCATCCCTCTACTTTCTGACTTACTGTATTATTATTGCTGTTAGTATCCATACTACAAGACAAGATGCAAGAGAACACACTGAGAGTAAGGTTTCTCATAATTACATGGCCATTCGAAGGGAGATTAAACTCCTTGGTATGCATAATTCTCTAGCTTTTATATAAGATACTTACACATTCAATTGAAAACATTATATAAGGAAAGGATCGTGCTGGGACAAGTTTTTTGTTTTTTGTTTTTTTTTTCCCTGTTGATTGTGGTTCCATTGATTCTCCAATTTCAATGATCCTATTCAATGTTTAGTTAAGACTATTTCCTTTAGAAATTATTGTATGTTGCACCCATTACATTTAATATACCTGACTTTATGAACATAGATTTTTTTTTTGGGGTCTTCAAACATATTCAGAATACTTAAACCAAGTAATACTTCGGAAAAATATAGCAAAAAGCTTTTTTTCTGATATGGTCTCTAAAATCTTATGTAATTTAATAAACATCATATACTGGACAGTATCAGATGCTCCCCTCATGATCACCAACCTGGTAGACAGGAAATTGTGGCACACTGCTTCTGGTCACCACAGAGGGCATCATAGCGTGTTTCAGTAGTCTAAACAAAGAACAAAATTCCAACTTGGAACTTTCTAATGAGGCAAAATGCTTTTGCTCTATCAAATAACAAAAGAACTTGACCATTAGGATGGCTTAGAGGGTGAAAACCCATTCTCTCATGCCTGAAGACCTAAATTCAATCTCCCGGAGCCACACAGCAGGAGAGATCCAACCCTTGCAAGTAGTTCTTAGTGCTTATGTGCTTCCTTCCCTCCCACATATCATGACTGACTGACCGAATGAATAAATAAATGTAAGTAGAATTATGGCTTACATTTTTAGAAAAAGAAAAAAGCATACTTCAAAGTGTCATAAATTTGGGAATACCTTGTATATTTTCAGACTCAAAAAGCAAAGACTTGGCATAAACCCTTATAATTCTCATTCAAGCTCTCCTTGCACAAAATGACTCCAACCATTTGCATTACCTTTTGTGGTTTTTATTGATGGTGATTAAGTGTGTGGTGGTAGTGATTAGCCTGCAGTTACTAAGATTCACAAAAAACCACAGAAAAATCCATGCAGATTATGCCTAGGAAATGGCTGCCCTTCTTCTTTCTTTTCCTGGGCTCCTTCCTGAAGTATTGATCCCTTTATCCCTTTCACACAACCCTGCAATAACCTGGCTCCCTTCACTCCTGGCCCTGGCTTTGTGGTGGGATTTATTATGAACTCTAGTTTAGAGACTTTAAACAGTCTATAATCCTGGCCAGACTCAGCCCAGCCAGTCCTGAAAGCCTGCTAAATGAAGCATGACAAATGTACTCTTATTTAGTGGTGACTGGTGACAGCTGGGATGATTATGTATCCATTTCAACAGCAGAAACAGGACATTTATTTAGTAATACCCTTCATCCTCTCTCTTCTCTCAGCATCCCAGCCCAACATCTAAATATCTTGCTTCTCTGAGACAATTATTCTTTCAGCTGCACTTAAATCCTCCATTTCCAGAGTCATCTGTGTAAAAGCATCTTCAGGCATGGGTGTGATGGCTAGCTATGCAAGTTGGTGTCATTTGTTTCTTGAAAGTGAGGCTGCATCACTGAGGCAGGACCCAAGGGATCCCGTTATCTCAGCCTGAAATGACACTCACAACTAAGCATTCTGAGCCTCCCAAGTTCATTATGAAAGAGATGAAAAATAGCATCTGCAAAATTATCATTTTCTTAAATTGGTGTAATGAAATTATGTATGCCCCTTCCCTGTTGGGTTGGGTTGCTAATGCCTCCTGCTTTCATTTGCCCTTGAAAATTGTAAAGTCCTGCTATTGAAATACAGGCGGAAAGCCTCCAAAGTTAAATCAAGATACTCTGTGGTTTGTGTTGGTATCTCTTAGTGACTTTACTTTGCATTTCCCAGATGACTAATGATATTGAGCATCTTTTCATGAGGTTATTGTTCATTTGCATATCATTTAAAGTGAAGTCACCATTAGAATATTTGCCCATAATTTTATTAGGTTGTGTGCCTTCTTGTTAAATGTGTTTTACACATTCCGAATATAAGCCCTTTGTTTGATATAATATAGAATATACTTTCTGTGGATTGACATTGTTTTCTTAATTATTTCTTTTAAAAGTCTTTAAAAAATGTGGTCCCATGTTTTTGATTTTTATCCAATGGTTCATCCTTTGTATGTGAAAAGCAATTCATTATCTTTGCTTACCTCAAGTCCAGTTTCTTCCCTAGTTCATTCTATAAGGTTTATAATTTTGTTTTATACTTCAGATAGTCATATGTTTTGAGTTATTTTTTGTATACAGTAGTAGGCAATTGTAAAGTTTTTTTCATTTAATATGAATTATTACAAAGCTTTGCCTTTAACCATCTAGTTGCCCCAGTTATTTTCTCATAAACCAACTGACTGTTTTTGTGTGGTCTCTGTTCTTCTACTTAGATATATATGTCTTTGTTTTCACTAATGTTGATTTTTTTC
>CAJQZJ010034129.1:2101009-2124819 GCA_907164525.1 Lophiomys imhausi
TTTAACCACAATTGAATAGATCTTTGTATATTGATACAAATTTAAAGATAATGCTTCCCAATGGTATCATACCTAGAGATACTTAAAAATAAAATGTGAAGCTCTGACCTCTTGATACCAACCGTCTAAAATGGTCTAGGATAGTTAAAACAAACTGCTAGTCATGCAAACATGTCTCTTTGTTAGCTACTATGACAGTCTACCACAGATATTCTCTAAACTACCCAGTAATCAAGTTGCTAAGAGACAAGCAACATTTGCTTATCTAAATACAAGAGATGGATAGGGCATCTTCAAAAACCCCTTGAGATCTGCAGAATATGGCATTCAAAGATGTTATCTTAAATCAAGATTTTTTTTTGATATCGAGACATATCAGCGCCTGACAGCACCCCCTATTCTACTCCAAGTAGAAGATAAGCATCAAAGAACCTCCACTGTAAGATGGTTGAATTAGTGGCAAGCCTTTCTCTTGGCAGGATGGCCATTTTTATTATGTCGATCCTACCTATCCATGAGCATGGGAGATCTTTCCATCTTCTAAAGGCCTCTTCCATTTCTTTCTTCAAGGTCTTGAAGTTCTTGTTGTACAGGTCCTTTACTTGCTTGGTTAGAGTTACCCCCAGGTATTTTATGTTGTTTGTGGCTATTGTGAAGGGGGTTGTTTCCCTTATTTCTTTCTCAGCCCTTTTGTTTGTTGTATAAAGAAGGGCTTCTGATTTTTTTGAATTAATTTTGTATCCAGCCACTTTGCTGAAGGTGTTTATCAGCTGTAAGTGTTCTCTGGTGGAATTTTTGGGGTCGCTTATGTATACTATCATATCATCTGCAAATAGGGATAATTTGACTTCTTCGTTTCCGATGTTTATCCCCTTGATGTCCTTTAGTTGTCTAATTGCTCTAGCAAGAACTTCAAGTACTATATTGAAGAGATATGGTGAAAGTGGACATCCTTGTCTTGTCCCTGAGTTTAAAGGAAATGCTTCAAGTTTCTCACCATTTATTTTGATGTTGGCCACAGCCTGCTGTATATTGCCTTTATTATTTCTAGGTATGGCCCTTGTATGCCCGTTCTCTCCAGAACTTTTAGCATGAGGGGGTGTTGAATTTTGTCAAATGCTTTTTCTGCATCTAGAGAGATTATCATGTGGTTTTTTTCTTTCATCTTGTTTATATGGTGAATGACGTTGATAGATTTTCGTATGTTGAAACATCCCTGCATCCCTGGGATGAAGCCTACTTAATCATGGTGTATGATACTTTTGATGTGTTCTTGAATTCGGTTTGCTAGTATTTAATTTAGTATTTTTGCATCTATGTTCATGAGGGAGATTGGTCTGAAGCTCTCTTTCTTTGTTGGGTCTTTCTGTGGTTTAGGAATCAGGGTAACTGTGGCCTCATAGAATGAGTTTGGCAGTGTTCTTTCTGATTCTATTTTTGAAAGCGTTTGAAGAGTATTGGTAATAGCTCTTCTTTGAAGGTCCAGTAGAATTCCGTGCTAAAGCCATCTGGCCCTGGGCTTTTTTTGGTTGGGAGATTTTTAATGACTGTTTCTATTTCCTTAAGGGTTATAGTGCTGTTTAATCGGTTTATCTGATCTTGATTTAGCTTCCGTAGGTGGAATCTATCAAGAAAATTGTCCATTTCACTTAAGTTTTCAAATTTGGTGGAGTATAGATTTTTAAAGTAGGATCCAAATATTCTCTGAATTTCCTCAATGTCTGTTGTTATTTCACCCTTTTCATTTCTGATTTTGTTGATTTGTGTTTTCTCTCTCTGTCTTTTAGTTAATTTGGCTAAGGGTCTGTCTATTTTGTTGATTTTCTCGAAGAAACAACTCTTGGTTTCATTGATTCTTTGTATAGTTCTTTTTGTTTCTAAGTTGTTGATTTCAGCCCTAACTTTGATGATCTCCTGCTTTCTGCTCCTCTTGGGAGTGTTTGCTTCTTTTTTTTCCAATTCACCCAGTTTAGCTGTTTTTGAGCTAAACTCAATTTGCTAATATGAGCTGTCACAATTTTCTTTTTGAAGGCACTTAGTGCTATGAACTTTCCTCGTAGCACAGCTTTCATTGTGTCCCATAGGTTTGGGTATGTTGTGTCTTCATTTTCATTGGATTTTAAGAAGTCTTTGATTTCCTTCTTTATTTCTTCCCTGACCCAGTGGTCCTCTAGTAAAGAGTTGTTCAATTTCCATGTGAGTGTAGACTTTCTGTTGATTCTTTTGCTATTGAAGTCCAGCTTTATTCCATGGTGGTCTGATAAGATACAAGGGGTTATTTCAATTTTCTTGTATCTGTTGAGGCTATCTTTGTGTCCAACTATATGGTCGATTTTGGAGAAGGTTCCGTGAGGTGATGAGAAGAAGGTGTATTCTTTTGTGTTTGGGTGAAATATTCTGTAGATATCTGTTAGGTCCATTTGGTTCATGATCTCTGTTAGACTCATTATTTCACTCTTTGGCTTCTGTCTTGATGATCTGTCCATTGTTGTGAGTGGGGTGTTGAAGTCTCCCACTATTAAAGTGTTTGGATCGATGTGCGATTTAAGTTTTAGAAGCGTTTCTTTTATAAATGTAGGTGCCTTTGCATTTGGGGCATAGATGTTCAATATTGAGATGACCTCTTGGTGTATATTTCCTTTAATGAGTATGTAATGCCCTTCTCTGTCTTTTTTTATTAACTTCAATTGGAAGTCTATTTTGTTTGATATTAGGGTGGCTACTCCAGCTTGTTTCCTGGGTCCATTTGCTTGGAAGACCTTTTCCCAGCCCTTTACTCTGAGGTAGTGTTTATCTTCAATAGTGTGATGTGTTTCTTGTATACAGCAAAAAGATGGGTCTTGTTTACGGATCCAGTCTGTAAGTCTGTGTCTTTTTATTGGCGATTTGAGTCCATTGATGTTGATGGATATTAGTGACCAGGGTTTGTTATTTCCCATTATTTTGTTATAGCTGGCTGTCTTGTGTTTCTCTTTTGTTTAGTTGTTGTGGAGGTTTCTATTTCCTCTGTTTTCTTGGGTGTAGTTATCTTCTCTGTGTTGGAATTTTCCTTCTAGGATCTTCTGTAGGGCTGGGTTTGTGAGGAGATATTGTTTGAATTTGATTTTGTCATGGAATATCTTGTTTTCTCCTTCTATGTTGATAGAGAGTTTTGCTGGGTATAGTAGTCTGGCTGGGCACCTCTGTTCTCTCAGGGCTTGTAGGACATCCGTCCAGGCCCTTCTAGCTTTTAAAGTTTCTGAGGAGAAGCCAGGTGTGATTCTGATGGGTCTGCCATTGTATGTGACTTGGCCTTTTTCTCTTACAGCTTTTAATATCCTTTCTTTGTTCTCTACATTTGGAGTTTCTTTTATTATGTGGCAAGAGGAGTTTCCTTTCTGAACTAATCTGTTTGGTGTTCTGTAAGCCTCTTGGATTTTTACTGGCATCTCTTTCTTTAGGTTTGGGAAGTTTTCTTCTATGATTTTGTTGAAGATATTTCCTAGTCCATGGAGTCGGGAGTCTTCTCTTTCCTCTATGCCTATAATTCTTAGGTTCCGTCTTTTCATTGAGTCCTTGATTTCTTGGATGTTGTGGGTGAGAGCTTTTTTAGCCTTCTCATTTTCTTTGGATGTTGTACTGATTTCTTCCATCGAATCTTCCATGCCTGAGATCCTTTCTTCCATCTCTTGCATCCTATTTTTCATACTCGCATCCGTAGTTCCTGTTCTCTTCTCTTGATTCTCCATTTCCTCTTTTAACTCTGACTGTGTTTTCTTTATTGTTTCCATTTCTATTTTCATGTCTTGAATGGTAGTGTTCGTTTTGTACATTTCCTTCTCCAGTTTGCTTGTTTTTGTCTGGAGATCTTTCATTGCTTTATCCTTTTCCTGTTCAAGCTGGGTCACCTTGGCTTGGAGCTCTTTAATGATGTTATTTGTTGTTTTGACTTATAGAATTGTGGCTTCTTTGAATTCCTTCATAGTTTTAAGTTCTTCTTGAAGGGACTTTATCACTTTCCATAATGTAGAATTGTCATCGTTTTCATGTGTTTCAGTTGTGGTGAGGTGGTTCGGGCTGGATGGAATAGCGTTGCTTTCTTTTGTTGGAGACATTTCGCTCTGTTTTTTTTTTTTTTTTTTTTGTCTCTGGCCTCTGGCCATGTGGAATTTTTGTTTTTGTTTTTGTTTTTGTTTTTGTTTTTTTTTGCTGTCTTCTGGACTTAGGTCCAAAGGGGGCACTGTGGTGTAGGAGTTGCCTTACTCCACCCCTATAGGGTGAGTCATTCAGTCCTGCCTCCCAGGTGGGGACCTAATTAATTCAGGTGGCGGAGCTGTGCACAAGTAAGCTCTGATTCCCTGCTGGAAGGGCCCTTACTAGTACAAAAGTTCGATATAGGACAGTTTCAAATATTTCACAGTTTGCCCGGGGTTGGTTCCTGTAGGGCTTAAATCTGCAGTTCAGCTCCAATAGCCTTGCCACTCCCGAGGCTTGGAAGCTGGCCTGTGATGTCACAGACTGGGATCTGAAGGTGCTTTGCAGTGGAGCTACTTCACTTCCAAGGGTCACAACCTTTCCCAGATAATTGGATCATCTGTGTGAGACCTGGGAGTGCCCAGCAGGGTGGGGATTATCTCTGCATGGTTTCTGAATGTGCTGGCTGGGTATTAGGTTGTAACTTACCGGGAATTTCTCCTTTTGGGGGGATGGGTTATCCCGATTCCCAGGTCCAGAGGCTTCCTAGCGTGTCTGAGAGTTGGAAGGGGCATCCTGCCCAGGCATCTTCCGTGGTCCCTGTGTAGCTGGGTGAGATTTAGAAGGGGTCGTGCCCTTTGTACAGCGTCCTGAAACACTTGCCGCCTTGTGACTGTTTACCCCGAAATCAAAATACGTCTGCGCCGGCCACCGCCATTTTGGATCCCCTAATTTCATTTTTTTAACTGCTGAGTAATACTCCACTGTATAAATGTATCCCATTTTTAAAATTCATTTTTCCGTTGATGGATATCTGGTTGTTTCCACTTTCTGGATATTATGAATAAAGTTGCTATGAACATAGTTGAGCAAGTGTCCTTGTGGTAGGATAAATCAGTTTTTTGGGTATATACCCAAGAGTTGTATAGCTGGATCTTGAGTTAGTTGGCTTAAAAATTTTAAAAATATTCTTGATAATTTCATATATGAATACTGTGTTTTTGTTTCTGACCCTCTTCCCATACCTAATTCTTATTGTATCTCTCCAATTCCATTTCAAATTCATGATTGCTTCTTCTTTATTAGTCTTACAAATATATGTATATTTGTGTATAAACAGAATCCACTGCATTCATTTAGTGTTGATCATATGCATATCTCTTTAGGGCTGTACTCCTGGGATTATATATATAATTAAGGGGATCATCTTTGAAGAGGACTGATTCTGCCTCTCAGCAGTCATTACATAGTTCTAGTTCTTCTAGGTGGTGAGGCCTTGATTAGTGTTCATTTTGAAATCATAATCCTATCAGAACAAAACTTCCAAACTTTTATTTTAACATAGTCCTTAAACACAAAACTAGGTAAATATGTATCACAACTAAGTATGAGTAGATTAAAATTAAGATTTGATGTTTACTCGATGGGGTGGTGTTAAGCATTCCAAATGTTGATTGGTCCTGTTTGGGGTCTGACTCTGATTGGTTAAATAAAGGCTGAGGCCTGGAGATTGGGCAAAGACAGAGGTAGGCAGGGCTAAGGTGCACAGGCTTTTTGAGAGAGAGAGAGAGACAGTACATCTTGGGAAGAAGAAGTTTGCCAGAGAGAAGCCAGGAGCAGACAAGGAGGACATGCCATGGGGTAGATTAAAGAAGATCCTTCCAACTGGCCTGGAACATTGGCTAAGTGTGGAAAATAATAGTCTAAAGGGACGTATGTATATATGGGGTTATATTTGGGTAATAGAATTTTGAGCTGGCTTAGATGGGCTAGAATTACAGAACTCAGGCCTAGGCTTGTTAAAATCCACCTGGTGTCTGTGTGTATTTATTTATAATGGTGGGTTAAGGATTAACACTGCTGCTGAAACAATTAAAAACAATATAAATACTGGTTAAATCATTTTTTCTCTACATTTACCCTTCTGGAAAATACAAAGATGCTACTGGTATTCTGTGTACATGATCCCTCCTGTGTTCTCTTTATCTAGTGAGTATTCCTATTACAAAGTTCTGAGTTCCTGAGAACAAAGACTGCTTAAGAGTATATCATTATCCTAAGTATTTTTATATTTAATCCTATTCATGGAATGATTGGGTGAGGAGGTGGCTCAGTGTTAAAGTTGTGAAGCCTCTGTGTGCTAGATCCTGGGTTCAATACACAGAACCACAAAAAGCAAAAGAAAGGCAGAAAGAGAGGAAATAAGAAGAGCGAGGAGGGGGAAAAGGAGACTGAGGAGACAATAAATAAGAAAGGGAAAATATAATTTTATTATTGAAATATTTGGTAAGAAAGAACAAGACTTGTTTTATAACCATATGGCTATATTAAAAATACACACATGACATTGCAGCAAAGATTCACAATAGAGGAAAGAAATAGATTCAGTTCTGAGTTCAAGCAAAAGAAACAAATATTCATAACAAAAGAATTAAGGTGGATAGAAAATTACTATGAAAAAAAATAAAAGTCAGGGACAATCATATACTTTTTGAAATTTAGGAGATTAGATATCATCTGGTAGTCAGAGAAGAGAAACTGGATCAAATATTCAGCTATCAAAATGGGCCTATAAACAAGTCTTATATGCTCCAGGTCAGAATGTAAATCATTGCGGTCACTGTGGAAACCAGGATGGACGTTCCTGAAAACACTAATAGATAATGAAGAAGTCCTACTATCTCATTACAATTACCAAGCCCATTCCATGCATAGATATATAACACCCTCCCAAAATCTATGTCAGCATAGCACACAGATCTATTCACCTGTTCTCTTATTGCTGTACAATTCAAAAAGCCAAGTCATGGAATCAACCTAGATGAATGGACAAAGAAAATGTGTGTATGTGTGTGTGTGTAATCAATGGAGTTTTATTTAGCTGTGATGAAAAACAATGGTGTGTGGTTGATTTCATCATCCATTTGATCTGTCAGGATTACAAGATAAATTCATGTAAGAGTTTAAAATTGTGCTTAAGTTTACTTCCTGCTGGGAGAATGATGGTTGATTCCTGTTCCCTAGCTCTTGAGAAGGGGCCAAAGCTCTTCCTAACTATTCTTAGCCAAGCTATACCATCTTCTCATTCTGCCCCATCCTGCTTCCTTCTGACACCCATTTCCCATGAAAGCCCTTCTGCCAAAAAGCACATATAAAGAAGTCCCTTGGAGGGGTGGAAAGAGGACACTGTGATGGAGATGTAACCTGAAGTAATAAATAAATATTAAAAAAAAAGAAGTCCCTCTTCCAGGCTCTGCTTCCAGGAATCTATTCTAAGACCCAAAAATTATATGATTTTATCAGGAAGCATGAAGGATGGAACAGGACACATGACTTTTCGAGATTCTGTTTGTGATCTAGCCTACTTCATTTCTTTCTCTCTCTGTCTTGTCACAAGTAAGAGCCAATGAATTCTTCCAAGAGCTACTATAAGTACTGGGCAGTCATAGATTATTTTTTAACATATAAATTTATTATTTATTTTCTTGCATTTCTTAAAATAAATGTTTTCTTTTATTTCTTTCTCAGCCCATTTGTTTGTTGTATAAAGAAGGGCTTCTGATTTTTTTGAATTAATTTTGAATCCAGCCACTTTGCTGAAGGTGTTTATCAGCTCTAAGAGTTCTCTGGTAGAATTTTTGGGGTCCCTTATGTATACTATCATAGCATCTGCAAATAGGGATAATTTGACTTCTTTGTTTCCAATGTTTATCCCCTTGATCTCCTTTAGTTGTCTTATTGCTCTAGCAAGAACTTCAAGTACTATATTGAAGAGATATGGTGAAAGTGGACATCCTTGTCTTGTCCCTGAGTTTAGAGGAAATGCTTCAAGTTTCTCTCCATTTATTTTGATGTTGGCCACTGGCCTGCTGTATATTGCCTTTATTATTTCTAGATATGGTCCTTGTATGCCCGTTTTCTCCAGAACATTTAGCATGTAGGGGTGTTGGATTTTGTCAAATGCTTTTTCTGCATCTAGCGAGATTGTCATGTGGTTTTTTTCTTTCATCTTGTTTATATGGTGAATGACATTGACAGACTTTCATATGTTGAACCATCCCTGCATTCCTGGGATGAAGCCTAGGTACTACGACAGCCTATTATAGCTATTTTCTAAGCTAATCAGAAATAAAACTGCTAAGAGGCAAGCAACATCTGCTTATCCTAATAGAAGAGATAGATAGGGCCTCTTCAAAAACCTCAAGAGATCTGTAGAATATGGCATTCAAAGATGTTTTCTTAACTTTAGATTTTTTTATATCGAGACATATCAACTCCTGACAGCACCCCCTATTCTACCCCAAGTAGAAGATGAGCATCGAAGAACCTCCAGTGGGAGATGATTGAATTAGTCGCAAGCCTATCTCTTGGTAGGAAAAGCCCCTTGCTCCAACTGTAGACAGAATGCTGTCCAAAAAGGACAAAACCTGGAAGCAGGTAAGTCGACAGCCTAGCTCTGCCAAGACAGGGTAGGTAAGTCCTTCGTAACCCCTGCTCTACAATCAATGTCTGTCAGAGAAGCGGGACCAAACGACTGAAGAGCGATGCTGTAATGTATGGAGAGAAAATGGGAACTGTCCAGGCAGCCACTGGTATGTCATTTCTTAGTTTTGGAAGCTGCAGGCCCTGCACTTCATATAAAATCAGATATATTTATCCCTCTCAGGTCTCTGAGGTGGTTTAAGAACAGATAGCTAGAGTCTCATAATTACATTTTGAGTTGCTTAGGAGTCAAGAGAGTGTTATAGATCTAAGAAGATGCTTTTAAAATTGTGTTGCAAGTTAGTATGAATGTTGAGTTAGATATAGAACTTTAAACTCATGGAGATGGTTAGATAGTAGAATGTTAAAGTCAGATGCCAAATACATATGGACTGGACATTGGGAATGTACGCTAAGCCATATAACCCTCATAACTATGGCCTAATTACCTCTGTTGTTTTGTATTGTATTTATTATCATAATCTATATTCCACTAAATTTGAAAACCTAAGCGAAATGGACAATTTCCTCGATAAATTCCACCTACCAAAACTAAATCAAAATCAGATTAACAGCTTAAACAGCCCAATAACACCTAAGGAAATAGAAACAGTCATTAATAATCTCCCAACCAAAAAAAGCCCAGGGCCAGATGGCTTTAGCACGGAATTCTACCGGACCTTCAAAGAGGAACTAACACCATTACTTTTCAAACTCTTCCACCACATAGAAACAGAAAGATCACTGCCAAACTCATTCTATGAGGCCACTGTCATTCTGATTCCTAAACCACACAAAGACCCAACAAAGAAAGAGAACTTCAGATCATAAGAGAAAGAGCCATTTGTTGGACTGAAATGGGAAACTGTAGGGGGAAATAAGATATACCTTAAACTTAAAAAGAAAAAAGGGAAGAGGATGGGGGGTTGAGGGTGGGAGGGTGGGACTGGAGGGGACTGCAATTGAGATGTAACTTGAAGAAATAAAAAATAAAGAAAAAAACATAAAAAGAAATATAAAAAAAGAAAATAAATGTTTTAATTAAAATAGAAGTAAGTCACTCTCTCCCCTCCTGTTCTCCCTTTAACTATTCCCAGGTGCCTCTCTCCAAACCTTTCTATAGCCTCCAACATTGGTATTCTCTTTACTTTGATTATTATTGTTACATATTTTTATGGTACATACAAGCCAGGCTACTTACTCTTCATAATCATATCCTAAACCCGTATGAATCACACTGGGGTGATCATGTTCTCTCTTTCTGTATCATTAAATCACATGCAAAAAAAAATTCCCCTGCCCATGCAGGGTTATTTTAAAGTTAAAAGAGAAGCTACATTAATACCTTCTTATCTTTGTAAAGTTGAGACAGAATGATTTCTTTTTACTCATTATAGAAATTATTTCATTACCCAGATTAAATATATCTGGAAATTTCAAATTATGAGAGTAATTTAGCTATCAAATTTGTCATAATATAAAAATAACTAATTCAAATGAAACTGACAAAAATGAAGAATAAAAAGCACTTAGAAAAATTTGCATCATGTTCTTGTTTATGCAATCTTTTTTTCTTTGAAAGTTCTTATCCTATATATCATTAAATCTTTATTCCTATCTCTCTTGAGTTGTTTGACCCAAGGGAATCTTTCATTGCTTCATTTTCTGCTTTTAAAATTCTCAAAGACAGTGTTGGAGTCTACTGTGCATGCAGTAGGATGCTCTGATCTCAGGTATATCACTCAGGAACATCACATTACACGTGCCAACCTCATGCAGTCATCTAGAGATCTAGGAACAGGATATTGTCAGGAACTTGAAAGGTTACCTCATACCTTCCTTAGTCAGTACACATTATCCTATTTTTTATTACTATAGATTCATTTGACACCGGTCTCGATCTACAGAAACAGATACCATAACCCTATATTTATGCAACTGGCACAAATTTCCTAAATATTGCATCTGTGAATATAACACGATCTAAATGTGCTGTCTGTTCTTTTGTTTTGTTTCTAGAGAATACTTTGGTATGTTGTTGAATAACAATCCACTCTATTGTGTTTTATATGCATATGAAAAGATGCTCAAAATTGTTAGTCATAGAGAAATGTGATCAAAACTAGAGTCTGACTTTTATTTTGTACACACTAAGGTTAAAATCATAATACTGAGTGAAGAACATGTATTGGTTATAGTAAGGAGGAATCAGAACATTTACATTTTGGTGGTGGGGATGGAAAATGATATAGTTTCATTTTAAAACAACCTGGAGTTTTTTGAAGTTTCTCAAATTTCAACTGTAGAGTTTCTGGATGATAAGGTATTTTCAGTCCTAGATATATGTCTAAGATAAATAAAATGTATGTGTACAAAATAAGGTTCATGAATAATCACAGCACAATAGTTTAAGATAACCTAAATGGAAACAACCTGGATGTTCACATAATAATAAATATACCAGTAGTTTTGTATATATAACCAAAGTTTGAAGAGAGTAAGTGTGGGATAACCATGCCCAGAAGCTTTTACAGTTGAATTCAATGATAATCCAAAAAGGCACAGTACACTTAAAATTTATGTATTAGGAATAGCCTTCTCATTTGGAATTCAATACCTCAGGAAATATTAGCAAATAATAGCAAGTATTAGTGAATATGACTTCGTCAAACTTAAAAGCTTCTGTACAGCAACAGAAAGAATGAACAAATGAGGAGATAGCCTACATAATAGATAAAAATCTTTGTCATGTACTCAGCTTATCAACATCTAGACTACATAAAAACTCGATATTAAAAATCAAAAAACAAATAATCTAGTCAATAAATGAATTAATTAATGAACTGAATAGATGCCTTATATATGAAAAGTACAACTAGAAAATGAAAAAAAACTGTTCAACATCTTTTACTTCCAAGTATTTGCTTAAATTATATTGGTCTACTATCAGTCAGAATGACTATAATCAAGACAAGAAGAAACAATAACTGCTGGAAGGTGTGTGTTAAAATGAATTCTTGCACATTGCTCATGGGAATACAAATTAGTCTAGTCACTATGTAGATCAGTATACAAATTTCTCAAAACAATGAAATAAAAAAAGTACTGCCGTATATCACTATTCTATTTCTGGATATATATTTGAAGAAATCTTAGATATTCCTGAATATTCTCTGCAGTACTGTACAGCCAAATTATGGACTCAGCCTAGGTATGTTTCAACACATGATTAGACAAGGAAAATGTGGTATATATTCTTGACTATATTGACTTTTATTTGGCCATAACAATAAATGAATGTTATCTGCATTCAGATATTATTATCATATCAGATAAATGGTGTTATCTGCAGTAAATGTATGCAATTGTAGATCATTATACCTAATAAAATAAACTAATTAAATAAGCTATACTTGCAAAAATAAATATTATATTGCAGAAATTATAAATAAAACACAAGTAGAACTTGTTTCTGTCATCCACACATTCCCAGATCTAAGTCTAGAAACACATCATGTGCACAATCTTTTCCTGATAAAACAGCAAGAACCACGCCTGTCCATTACAACCACACATTCCCACTCTAGTTCCAGATGTGCATCTTGCACACTAGTATTCCCTGTTGAATATGTAAGAATCAAGCCCAGCCATAAAATCTCAACATTTCTTAGAATAGTGCCGGAAATGCAGTTTCTGTAATAGCCTATGTTTGAAGCCACCTAGAATCTCATATCAGACACACAACCAAGGAAAAAATTTCACATGCCCAAGTCACATTTTTAACGTAAAATTATGAAAGGCCAAGATAGTATGTTTCTCCCTCTAGAAAACCCTCTAGTCTTATCGAAATACTCTCCAAGCCATTTGCCCAATGACTACAACCCCATCTACCTTCCTGTATACTTTCCAGATCTACTTTCTGCATAGGCCCCCAGAATCAAGTTCTTTCTTCATCCACTCCTGTCTAGATGCCAACCACCCCACTTACTAATGCCAGTTCTGCCCATCCCTGATGCATACACATGGCCCCTTCTCCAGACACAAAATCACCAGGCTCACCACAAATTCTATCCATCTTTTTGACTAAAGGACTGACTGACTCTATGAAGGGACACTATACCCACATCAGGGGTTGCACACACCCTGCCTGAGGAACACATGTCCCAAGCCTTACTTCTGACCACATCTCACTTCCTTTATGTAGTGATCATAGCACACATCACAACTCAAATGCCACTCATTGCCTGAGGAAAACTCCCAAGAACCTCACCAAGTATTTGGAAAAAATTGATTATGAAAATTTTCTAACTCTACAGGAGATTTTTCTCCTAGGTTTTGAAACCTTATTTAGCTCAGGCTGAATTGGTATTACTACTGATGCCCCATAAAATATCAATACTGAATGGCCTAAAGATGGAGCCCAAGTCCTAGTACTGCTGCTCATCCATCTGATGAATTAGGGTAACAGGAAACAGAATTTCAAACAGCCACTCAGGAAAAAATAGACAAGATTTCTATACCAAGAAAAACTACCAGTGACCTAACTACTGGTTAGCTATCTATGTCCCATCACAAACACACAAACTTGGATAATCAGAAAAATAAGCCTTCACAAAAATGTTAGCATTTTCATAGTCATATCTACTTTAAAAAGATACATACAAGACGGTGAATACAAAATAGCAACAATAAACATGATCAAGGAAATAAAAGATGATATGAACATATGCTGCAATGAAGACCATGAAAACAAGGTATAAAATAGAATTCAATAAAGAGATAGAATCTCTAAAGAGAATCTAAAGTGAAATAAAACTTGAAATGAAAATTTTAGGAATCAAACGATAAGTTAAGGAGAAAGACTCATCAATTGATTGGATCAAGTGGAAGATGGAATATCAGGTCTTCAAGGTAGAAGAAATTGAATCACTCAAAGAAAATGTCAAAACTCACAAACTCCAAGAACAAAATATGCAGAAACTCTGGGATACTATAAAACAGTGAAACCTATGATAATATGTACAGTAGAAGGACAAGAGATATAGCTCAAAGCACATTAAAATTTTCTCAACAAAATCAAAGAAAAAATTATAATTTAAGGGAATAAATACCTATTAAGGTTCACAAAGAAGATGGGAATTGGTCTCCTTCAAGAGACAGTGATACAGAAAGAATGCTTCCTCTGACCACAGAGACATTTGCTCATCCATGCTCATTACTGATCTATTCATAATAGTGAGAAATTGGAAACAACCTCTATGTCCCTCAGCGGATAAACAAAGAAAATATGTATATTTTTATACAATGGAGTATTACTCAGTTGCTAAAACAAATGGCATTATGATATTTTCAGGCAAGTGGATGAAACTAGAAAAAATTCATCCTGAATGAAATATTTCAGACCCATAAAGAAAAATATAGTATGTATTTTCTTATATGTGGATATTAGCTGTTAAACACTAGATAGCCAAGATACAATCCAGAGTACCACAGAGGCTGTCCTTTTTGTTCTTTGCATATACTGTTTTGATTATTACATGATAAGGGTATTTCCTTTTCTGGTCTTGTCTACTTGTTCTTCATTTCTAATTTGTGTCCCTTTGATTTCCTTCAGTTGTCTTGTTGCTGTAGATAGGATTTCATATATTATATTGAATACATATGTAGAGCGTGGAGAACCTTTTATGGTCCCTGATATTAGTGGAATTGCTTTGAGTTCTCTCCATTTGAGTTGATGTGGCTATATATAGTCTTGCTGAAAACCATCTTTATTATGTAGAGGTATGTGTTTTGTATCTATAATCTCTAAAGGAGTGTCTTTTATTTTTATTAGTGTGTGGTGTGTGTGTTTGTGTGTGTGTCATATATGTGTGGTTAGACATAGAAGCCAGGAGAAGGCTCCAGATCTCCTGGAGCTAGAGTTACAGGTGGTTGTGATCCACTTGATATGGGTGCTGGGAAGCAGACTTGAGTCCTTTGGAAGAGCAGCACATGCTTTTAGCAACTAAGCCATCTCTCCTGCTCCATACTATTTAGAGAAAATAATAAAAGTGTTAATTTGTAAATTTAGCTGAAATATATCAGTAGTAGAGTTTGTTATATAATCTAATAATCTAATGCTTGAAGATGCCTACATGTTGTCATTATATTTGGATAAAAAATACCCAAGTGCACATCTTGGAGGACTCTAGAAACTTCTGCACTATTATGTTATATTATATTTATTTCATTTTATATGTTTTAGATGTTACTGCTTGTTTTTGTTTTTGAGATACAGCCTAACTACATATTAAGGCTGGCCTTGAGCTACCCTTGATTCTCTTGCCTCAAATAACTGTTGTTTAGATTATGAGTGTGCACCATTATGCTCAGTTCTTGAGGTCTTTTGTATGCATGTTGTTAAAAAAGATCTTGGCATGGTGACACACACCTATAATCTTAACACCCAGGTACTGTGGTAGGAGTATTAGTGGATAGAGGTAAGCTCTGGCTACATAGCCAGCCCTTGTCAATAAACGAGAGGCAGTAATAAAATGTGTGTGTGTGTGTGTGTGTGTGTGTGTGTGTGTGTGTGTGTGTTTGGAGTTGAAACTAAGGGCTTTTTATTTGTGTAATGATTGCAAGGGCATATGTAATTGCCAATATTAGTTGAACTGTGTGCTTAAGATTAGTGCAATTTTCTCTATGCAAAATACACTCATCATCCAAATCGATGAAACAATGGTAAGGATTGTCACAATCAAAAGGGCAAATTTTTCTAAAAGGCTTATGCGAGCTTTTCCTCAAATGCAAATAACATAGAAAATAAAAATTATGAATAAACTGGCATTTCATTAGATAAATACAAATTGCTTAAAATTTTATGGAAATTTATACAACTTTGTGTTTCACAAAAGTAAATTAAATAGTCATGTGACTATGCTCGGCGATCAAGATGGCACTAGCTAAACAACAGTGAAATGTACATATTTCTATATGTACTATTACATGAGCATGTGGAAGAACACTGTTTACATGGAACACAGTTCATCTTAGCTATGTCTTTTAGTTTTGAAATTTAGAACATTTGTTCCAATTATAGATTTTTTTCTGCATATACTTTCATAGAAGAATACAAACAAATGTATAAAATAATTCAATGTATATGTTTATCTATGAGAAAATAAACAAAAAGGAATAAAAATAACTACATGAAAATAAAAATGTAAGTTGGGTGTGGTAATGCATGACTTTAATCCCAGCACTCAGGAGGTAGAGGCAAAGAGACCTCTGTGAGTTTGAGGCCAGCCTGGTCTAAAGAGTTAGTTCCAGGACAGCCAGGGATACACAAAGAGACCCTGTCTCAAATGAGATGAAATAAAATAAAATAAAGTAAAGTAAAAGAAAAGAAAAGAAAAGAAAAGTAAACTAACTGTATTCTTTCCTTAGACTTCAGAGGGACGACTGTAACATTTAAAAAATTAGGTAAAACTGTTTGATTTAGTATATCATTTCTATCATGTCCTTGTGCTAAGTGGACAGAAGTAGAAACAAGATGCACAGATTATGTTGGGAAATACATAAGATTCCTTTTGATATTGACCATGCCAGTGAGTCACAGTATATCCTAGGATGAATGAGTGGGACAATCAAGAGTTATTATACAACTTATTATACTATTTTAACTTTTCTCAAAGTACATATGTATATTAGGATTGAAGAGTTGTTCTGGTATTTTATAAAATTATCCACAGACCAGAAAACACTAACCAAGAGGCAAGCTTGCTGTTTTAGATGGCCTGATTACTATTTTAAGCTACTTATTAATAATATTATGCTTGCCTGAAGACTGATGCTGGAATGTATGGAGAGAAAATGGGAACTGTCCAGGTAGTCACTGGTTTGTCATTTCTTAGTATTGGAAGCTGCAGGCCCTGCACTTCCTATACAATCAGATATATTTATCCTTCTCAGCTCTCTGAGGTGGTTGAAGAATAGACAGCTTGAGTCTCATAGCTAAATTTTGAGTTGTTTAGGAATCAAGAGGGCGTTCTAGATCTAAGAAGATGGTTATAATAGTGATGCAAGTTAGTATGAAAACTAAGTCAGTTATAGAACTTTAAACTCATGGAGATGGTTAGAAGGTAGAAGGTTAAAGTCAGGGGCCAAATATGTATGAACTGGACACTGGGAAGGTACACCGGGCCATTTAACTCTCATAAATGTGGCATATTTAATTCTGCTGTTTTGTATAGAATTTACTGTTATAAGAGAAAGAACCATTTGTTGGAATGAAAAGAGAAGCTGTTGAGGGGGAGGAGGGTGGAAGGGTGGGACAAGAAGGGGGAATAGGGAAGGGTTTGCGACTGAGATGTAACTTGAAAAAAATAAAGTACTTATTAAAAAAAAAAAGAGATTATACACTTCTGACGAAGACGTGCCTTTGGAGGGCACCATATTAGGAGGCACAAGGTATCATTACTGGTGACAATTCTAGTCACCCCAAGGAGCCATCTGCAGGCAAAGCTCCTATTCCTCATCAGACTTTGATTTTTGACATACAATGATGATTTTTTTTACCTAGATCAATAGTTATTATGATGGTGGCCAAATAGCACTTTGATAATTTTAGTATCTTTAGCAGTCCAGGTCAATAAATACTAGTTTAAAAATGGAAAAAAATAATATTATGCTTGCCAAACTCTCTTATCTAATATGATCTGCGTTTCATATCTTATAGAAAGCACTGGTTGTAAAGGAAGGATTTGTATTTCATATTTAGGTATAACCTACAAGCACAGGATGAGATATGTTGTAAAAATGATTGCTAGTTATTAGCCTTCCATGATCCTTTACAGTATGATTTTAGTACTGTTCAATAAAAATAGAACTTTTATTTTAAGTTTGAATCACAGGTGACCTGACCTTGTAACTAGCACTGGCCAACTACGTACTGCTGAAGTGATGGTGTGTTGATATATATTGCAGGCCCCAAGACTCCTTGAATGCTTGAATTATTCCAAGGGGGAGCCTGTCAAGATGGAGGATAGAGTTAAGGTGGTTTGTTAGATAATGAGAAATGTAGGAACCACTGCACTGGGTTGCTCCAGCTCTCTGACAAATAAACCAAGACATAAGGCTGCAACCAGGGTGCAGCAATGAGCCACCTGCAGAGGAACTACAGGGCTTTTCCAAGCTGAGACTGATAGCTTGCATATGTGAAAGATAGACTAATGATTATTGTACAAAATTACTAATTTGGGGAAGGTGCTTGTTGTGGAACAATACTAACACATGTAGGATCTAAGTGAGGCACATCTGGCTTTCTCACATCTTTTTCCGATACTGTTTCTGTGGTTCATTTGGCTCACTTTGGTATGGTTTCCCAACAGAAAATGAATACCCACTCTGGGTGGGGAAGATGGCTCAGCAGTTAAGAGTGCTTGCTGCTTCTCTTGCAGAGGACCTTGCTGGGATTCCAGACTTCATGTGACAGTACCTAAGCACATGTATCTAGATACATAGAGTTCCAGAGGAATCTGACAGTGATCTGAGCCCTCTGGTTAACCAACATAAATGTCATGGTGCTCTTACATACATGCAGGTAAAACACTAATGGACAAAAAAAAATATTTTTCCTAAATGAATACCTGCAGCTTCTCAAGTGTTATATGAAGTTTTATGCTCTCATATCTACTACCCTTGTGATGGTAGTTACCCAGATGGCACCACCCAGATAGGAATGTGGAATCTAGTCGGAGAGTCTAGACTGACATGCAACTGCTGTGCAACCTAGATTCATTTTAAAGGAATTTTTTGTTATCTCATTTTTTTTCTCATTAAAATGAAAAAGGCAGCAACATATCATTGGGATGTTATGACAATTAAGTGAGTTAATACTATCATATACTTCAAGCAATAAAAGGTAATTTTTATGAAAGAATTCCACGTACATAGTAACAAATGGAGAGAGTGGTGAAAAGCAAAGGACAGGAGACTGACCCAAGACTATAGAGGGACTTAATGGGCAGAATCTTTTCTCATATGCTACACTCTGAGGCTACTAGAAAGGCATACAAGGCTAGACAAAGTGATTCCCTTGGAGTATATCTAGAATATCTGAAAACCACAACAAAACTATCAATATGCCAATCCTTTAAGAAACTGTAGGAATATCTTGTACCTCTGTGGCCCGGATGAATTCATGAAACATGTGCTAACCACCTTCCTAACTTTCATTATCATGTGTAGATGAAATGGAAATCATGGTTACACACAGGACAGTTATATTCATGTCAAGTTGGATTCCTGGTGACAATTGGATAAAACATCCTAAGGAAGAAACCTGGAAGAGTTTTGTTTTTTTGTCTTTTTTTTCCTTGACTTGAGAACCAGGCACAGATTTCAATATAGAAAAAGTTCTTCCTCAGACAGGTTCATCGATAGATAACCTCTAGTGAGCAACCTGAGATACCTTTTGTGTGACACACCTAGACCCAAGAACTGCCCTCCAAGATCACCATTGACATTTTCCTGAGAATCACTTATGATTCACAGCAGTTAACAACTGAGAATTTTCCAGGAGATTACACTCAGTTTTTGGACAGGCTGAAACCAATTCAGAAAAAGGGAAACATGGGCAGCTCTTGTCTCCAGTGGAACTTAGTTTCTGGTTCCTTTCATGCTACAAAGCACCCTGTGGAATCAGACTTGAGTCTCACTCTCTGCTGAACTCACATCATTCTTGCCTTTTTTCTCTGCCCCATCTTGAACTCCGCTGCATCCCATTTCCTAAAAGTACTTGTCGGATTCATCACACACATTTAAATCCACATTCCAATTTCTGCTTGTTGGGATTACAGCTTCAAAATAAGAAAAAAACGCCATCATTTTTTCTGAAAGCAGCCTGTCAGGGAAATTCAGAATGATTTCACAAACTAAATTTGAATGATGAAAGGATAATAATATACTAGTTTTAGCAACAACCTGAAGAGAAGATGCACTTAGCAAGACCACTGGAGAGAGGAGCAGAGTGCATTCAAGTGTCACTACACCATCTCCCTTTGGCATGCCTGGATGTCATAGCACCTGCCTTCTCTGATATGGGCGTAGAAAATTACCAATGACTCTTGTTTAAGTTCAGACAGACAGCCCTCTTCTTAACTGGGTCCAGGAATTCTGAGTGATAGGTTTTTCCCAAGCGATCTGGTGTGCAGGATCTTTCCTATTCAAAAATGTTAAAGGCAGTAGGACTCCTGATCCTCTTTGTTTCTCTGGTTCAAATCTCTTTTCTTGTTTGTTAACCATGTAAATGATCTTAAGTTCTGGAGGGCAGACAATGACAAGTGATTTTTCAGGGTTGGATTTGCTCAGGTCAAGAGGGCATTTCAATTGAGTGAGTAGGATCTTTGCACTCAGGAGGCCGAAAGAGGAGGATCATGAATTCAAGATCAGTTAAGCTTCTACAGCAGCATCTGTCATAGAAAACAAAAGTAAACAGAGCATGGTTGGTGGCACACATCTTTTATTCCAGAATGGAGGGAATAGATTTATGAAGATCATGACTTCTGCTTCATAGTGAGTTTGAGGTCAACCTTGTCTACAAGGAACCCTACTTAACAAACGAAAAACAAACAGGAAGAATGAGGAGAAAGTGAGAGACAGAGAGATTGAGAGAGATATGGATTCTCTGGCTGATGAATAAATTAGACTAGACCATTGATCAACGATCCATTTTTTGAGTCAAATTCTGGGAAGTAAGTGCTGCCTCTTTCTGTGTACATTACTCCTTTAACTATCTTCTCAGTTATTTCCTGTTGGCCTTATCATGAGCTTGTTTTGGACTATTCTTGTTTCCCCATCATTGCAAAAGATTCCTTTATTAGACATAGCACTCTGGATTGGCAAGTATTTATTTTTAAAGTTTGAAGTATATTTTTTTTCATGACTTCTTAGCTTTGTGCGTTGTTGATTGGAGATCTGATTTTATTCTAATGTTTCTGTTTTGAAGATTATTTGATTTTTCTCTAACCACCCGTGGTATTGTTTCTTTGCCTTGTAGTTTTAATGTTTTAAGTATAGTGTGTTACAGATTCTTGTCTAGTGGTTTTTTATGTTTATATATAAACACAAAATATACCTTTTGTCTTAAAACTTCTTATTACCTGTGGAGACTTAGTTTGTACTCTTGCACAGGTAAACACATCTAATTACACTTATATATGTAGAATTAATAATTAAATTATTTACTTAGCGTTTATATTATCGTTAATTGGTCGGTGTTGTTAATCCTCAACCCGCCATTATAAATAAGTACACACAGACACCTGATAGATTTTAAAAGCCTTGGCCTGAATTGAGCAATCTTAGCCCATCTAAGCTAGCTCATAACTCTGTTCCCCAAATATGACCCCATATATTATACACATGTCCCTTTGGACTGCTATTCTCCAAACTATGCTGATGTTCCAGGCCACATGAAATGATATTCTTTCATCTACCCAATCGTGTGTCTCCTTCTTGCTCCTGGCTTCTGCTCTTAGATACTTCTTCTATCCATAAACCTTTTTGCTTCAGAAGCCTGAGCACCTTAGTCCCACCTACCTCTGTCTTTGCCCAATCTCAAACTTCAGCATTTATTTAACCAATCAGAGACAATGGCTAATAAGAAAGGTAGCATAGCTTCACTTGGTGAACAGCAAACAGGCTTTGGGAAGCAGATTAACCTTTAGAATGCATAACATCACCCAATCATATATACACTTCACACATAACACACATTTACAGATTTATACAAAAATAGTCTGTTCAGTAAGAAACCCTTCCAGGACCCAAATCCAGAAAAGGTGTGTATCCAACAAATGCTCAAATAGAAACATCTCTTGATCTTATCTCAGAATTCTTGAATATCGTGGTCATGTTCATTTACTTTTTTAACTTATTAATGTCTGAATATAATATTTTATCAATCTTGTCCTCCATTCCTGATATTGTTTTTAGAGGTTTATTTATCTTTTTATCATGCTATGAGTGTTATCTTTTAAATATTTATGTACTGCAAAAGAGTGAGTAAAATCAGCCAAGGTGTACACCATGGTCTTGGTACCCATGGAGAAGAGACATTCTCAATTTCTCTTTTGAACTGTTCTCATGTGTTACTGACTTTCATCTGTTTCAACTGTTGAGTTTCTCATCCTTTGGTGACTTTTTTCTTTGCTGCTGCCTTTCTCCTCCAGGTTTTGGATTGAGTTCATTTGCTTATTTGTATCTTCTTTCAGATAATTGATCATTCCTAACAGAATGAGACTCACAGAATGTGTTGGTCATGGGACACATATTCAGGTGGTGATAAATTGTCATGTGACCAGTGATTTCTTTGTTAATTTGACTATTCCTTGACTTGGTTTTTCTTCATATTTCAATTTTTGTTTGTTTGTTTACAATAATAAGTCTTCTGTTATTCACTGAAACCCACCTTGTTTCTCTCACAGATAAAGGATGCTTTGGCAAAATGGGTCTTAATTTAAGATGAGGATTTAAGAACTTAGGGGTAATGAGGAATGGTATTCTGTAATAGGTAAAGATATGGACATTTATTAACCAAGTAACACTAGTAGGAAGCTGTTAAGCTTTACTTTTGGGTCCCACGGAAGAAGAAACAAACCGGAACTCCAGAGCCTACCAACTATTGATTACAACCCTTCATTGGACAGATCTAAAAAAATGTTCATGGGTGTTTTGCCCGCAGGTATGTATGTGCACAACATGTGTGGCCGGTTCCTGCAACTGCCAGAAGAAGGTCAGATCTTCTAGAACTTGACTTAAAGATAGTCCTGAGCCACCATGTGGATGTTCACATTGAAGCCAGGTTCTCTGGAAGGACAGGAAGTGTTTTAACCACCGAGCCATCTCTCAGCCCCACTGGACAGTTTCATTTTCTATACTTTGCTTCTGAAGATTTTCCTTCCTCTCCCAACCTTGACTTATATTTTTCTTTTCTTAAAAAAAAAAACAAAAAAACAAAAAAAACAATTCCCCATCTGCTATAGTGCCTGTTAGTGGAACACCTTACCCTAGCTGGGCTGACCTGTTGGGCACCAGTGAAAAAGGAAGCTCTTAACCCTCATGGAACTGATGAACTGAGGGAGCTTGAGAGGGGTGGGACCCCCCTCACACAAGGAGAAGGAGAGAAAGGAGAGGGGGAAGAGGGTGGAAGGGTAGGACCCAGAGGGGTGGAGAGTGGAGGGAAGGGACTATGAATGAGATGTAAATTGAATAAACAAATAAAAAAATATGTTAAAAAATGTAAAAAAAAATCCCCATCTGTTGTAAATCTCTTTCTATATTTTAAAAAAGCAAAAATAGAAATCATAGCCTCTTTTGGTTCTTAGAGGACTCATATAAATAATCAATTGAAAATGTTTTGTGATCTGTAAAATGAAATGGTAAGTAGATGCTGTTTTCATCATCATTAGATGGCCAAGATGAGTGTGAGCTGAAATCCCAGTCAGTTGGGAGGCAGAAGCAGAGAGATCCAAGGAGTTGCAGATATTAGCAGCAGTGTCTCAAGTGGGCTATATAAACAGATGCACATCTTTTTATAATTATGTATGATGAAAACTCTCAAATAGTGCAACCTGAGAGACCTCTATTTCTTCTCAAAGATACTCATCCTTTAGAAATATCTCATCTACCATGCATGTCCTCACTTGCTGCCAGGATTTGTCTATATGTTTCCTGAAACCCTGGTAGAAATTTGGGTGTTTGCTTATTTTTCGCTTTCTTTTCAGCCAAGCTGAATTGATACAAAAAAATAATAAATAAATAAATAAATAAATAAATAAATAAAACTAGAACGAGCTGAATTATATAGTTTAGTTTTCCAGGCTGAACAAATGAACTATTCAATGGTAGATGAGCACATTTTGCTGGAAATAAAAGCTGGAACATGGTAGTGGTGGTGGGTGTAAGATTATGTGTCTTTCTGCTTATCATTCAAACAGCAACAGTTTCATCACGGAGTGACCTGATTGAGTTTTGGTGATTTGTTTTCAGACAATGACTTTTTCACAAGGGCTATACTGGAAGACTTCTGGGGGAAACATCTGCTCACCTCACCTGATTGATGATACACACACACACACACACACACACACACACACACACACACACACACA
>CAJQZJ010034129.1:2124829-2162523 GCA_907164525.1 Lophiomys imhausi
ACACACACACACACACACACACACACACACACACACACACACACACAAATCAACCCAAGACTGGCTTAGTGAATCAGAGAATTTATTGGGGTTACTTACAGGAGTATGTGGGTGGGGTTACTTACAAAGCATTGAAGACACAAAGACAGCTAGCTAGCTATATTACCAAAGTCTCACCACAGCATGTTGATGATTCCCAAAGCTGTCCCACTGGAACTCTCTGCACAACTTACAGAAAGCTCAGTTGTTACATTGGAGAGCCTTCCCTCACCAGCACATTACTGCTTTTGGGAGGGGCCAGGTGAATCTTCTCATTTTCAGAATCTTTCTGAGATTTATGAGATTTATTTACTTCCTGGAGCTTGCACATAGCATTTGCTTTCTGGATCTTAATGATCCCCTCTCTTTCTTTTAGAAGGAAATATATGATGATTTTGAAGAAAGAGATACATGACAGCCTGTCCCCCTATGCTTTTTGTTTTGTAGACACAGCCCTTTCATGAGATTTATTCATACACTACAGTTTAATAAGATTTGCCCTTTGACTTGTGTTGGCACCATGATCTTTCTTTATAGGTTAACAATGGATTGGTAGAATAAGGATTATAGACTTGACTCAAGGGTAGTTGTTTCATAAATAAAGAGCAGTTTGTGATTTAATATACATTGCTTAGAGTCTAGAATCAATAGTCTTTTTACTCCACCTAACAATAGACATGAATTTAGTTATAATTTTGTGCATGATTTATGGCTCTTTCTGCCTCATGATTCTTGAATCGAAAAAACAGCAGATACCTACATATGTTCTACTTCAACGTGAACCTTTTTATATAGCTTAATTAACTTATTTTGCTTTAATTATTTGAGAAAGGGTCTTGTTATGTCATTCTGGATAGTCTGGAACTTACTATGTAGAAGTGGGTGGTCTTGAACTTGTGATGCTCTTCCTGATTTTATGTCCCTGATGCTGAAATTATAAGCATTTATTATCATACCTGGCTTCATTATTTTATTGTAATACACTGTATTCCTCTCCACTCTCCCTGTAATCACCATCTTGACTCTTTATTTTTTCCTTACTAATTTCAGAAATCTTAGTCTTTAGGCTTCTTCCTAATTTGTAAAAGCACTTCAAGGTACTCTGTAAATTTACATGCATATGTCTATTTTAACAAATTTAATATATTAAAATCCATGTTTAATAGATAAAATAGCAAGAAACTAATTAATAAAGGAAATTGGAAAAGCTTTTTTTTTTTTTTGGACCAAAGTGGTGATAACGGCATAGATCTATGTGTGGGCTTTTACTGCACATTTTTGTTTTACCCGATGGAGAAAAATATATTTCCATATATTCAGCTTTACCTATATTCCCCATTAGCCTCATTAGCCTTGTAGTGGAGCTGATAATTTTTCACATAAATCTTTCCAAAATGAAGTATGCACTGTAATATACCTTTGGAAAATATGACTGTTACATCTTATTTCTTCATGGAGACATGAATGATTATTGCAATTAACTTTCAGGTCCTGGAAGAAATTGGGCTGTGTCTACAAAGATTCAGGCAAGGCACAAATTTTCAAAATTTGATTTGTGTAAACTCCCTGGGATAATGTTCTTGAGGCTGGGTTACTGAATTATTTGCCTTTCATTTGCTTTCTCATACAGTCTACAAATATTCATTGAGTTCTTGCTGCATGGTAGGCAATGTGCCAACAGTAAGGTATGGCAGAGATCAGACCAATGTAGTTCCAGTTTCACTGCACTAACATGGTGAGGATCTGACCTTCTGGAAATCTTAATGACTCAACCCTTTATAACTATACAGCTGAGGAGAGCAACATAGGAATCAGTTAAGAATGGAATAAGCTCAACAACATTAAATTTTTCAGGATTACTGGCTGTAGTTATGCCGATTAGGGCCCTTAGAGCAAAGCTTCAACATCAGCCCTGCTTTATTCATTGCTACTTGCTTAGAGTACCTTCATGGCGGGGAAAACACAGAAGCTAGAGAAAGAAATATATATTAAGTTCTTAGAAAGTGCCCTTGGTGGTGATTGTCTGGTACATAACTGGACTAAATTTATTATAATTTTTAAAGACTCCACTGGATTTTGTCTTCAAAATATATCCATGTGTGAAAATAGTTACTAAAGGAAGTATAGTCTTTATGTCTTTAAACAAAGCATAATATTTCTAGCTAAAAGTTGATTTAACTAATTCCATGTATATGTGTGTGTGCGCGCGTGTGTGTGTCTGTGTGTGTGTTAGGAAATTTGTTGACTTACTGAAGATTACAAACCTGGTTAAGAGTAGAATTTTAAATAAAACCAAACCCTACTTTTATTCTCTTCCCATATGCTGTAAGTCACAGTCCTTGCTGTTGTAGTGTATGTAGTCTGTACTTTAGCATGGACTTCTATGTTTACCTCACAATACACCTCGGATCTATCTTTTCTACTTTGAAAACAAGGTGCCATTTCATAGATTTTTAAAAAACTACTAGCTATTATGTTTCTAGGCCAATCATTACAGTTCTTACTAACCTACTGAAAACAGAACAAGCGTAGTTTGGTTATGTGCCAAGAAACCACCTTCTTGATGATTTACAAGAACCTAATATATTTTTTTCTTTCTCCAATCTCCCATATGCTTTCCTCGGAGGTACCATAGTCAGTTGGCACTAGTTAGAATAATAAAATCAATGCTAGTATTTTCTGGAATTTATGATAATAACTTACACAGATGTATACATTTTATCCTTAAAATGACTCTGTAAGGTTTCCGTTCTCTATATGATGAAACATAAGGCCAGAGTAGCTAGGCAGACACAAAGTTTCTCTGGCTCAAATATCCACACCCCTTCTCCTGTTCCTGGTCTATGAAAGCTTCAGTTTGCTTAATAACCTGTCACAAGCAAGTTCTCAATAGCTATGTGAATAGGTAAGTATATTGTTGAATTTTGAGCAAGTTCTAAAAGATTTCCAATTTATGAACAGCTTTGACGTAACATTGCTTCATCTCCCTTCTAAAAATATCTATGACTCATATTGTAAGTGGAATGAAATGAGAAGGAATACAAGCAAGGCTTAAAAATGAACAGCTTGGTGCCCCATGCAAGATGAAGCTAATCACAGTCTGCAATTTTTCTTTGTGACACAGTTCTCTCTCTTCTTCCCAGGAATGCCAAGGGAACCTGTTCAGAGATAGTAAGGCTGATGTGCTTCTCAGGTACTGTTGCTTCAAAGATTTAAGACTAACATACACGAAAGACTATCAAAGGGTCTCACTGAGCCCTGAGATTTTGGGTGAGGGGTACGTAGTCTGATGAGTCTCTCTAACCAAATTATTTGGTGTAAGAGACTAGAATCTTTCAGAGCAAAGTATTCTTGAAAATTGTAGAACACATTATAATTACAAAATGATTTTTCTCAAAGTAAGATCCAAAGACACAGAACACCCAGACGAACTATGGAAGGAGTGCTTTAAAAATAACAAAGGTTGGAGCTGGAGAGATAGCTCAGTGGATAAGAGCACTGGCTATTCTTTCAACCCTGGTTCAATTTCCAATGTGGCAGCTTACAACTGTCTATGATTCTAGTTCCAGGGGATGTGATATTCTCATACATACATACATGCAGGCAGAAACCAATGTACATAAAATAAAAATAAACAAATTATTTTTTAAAATGTATAAAAGTACAGTTTATCCTATATTGAAGCATACCCTATGCTTGATTTCTGGAAGTAAGCCTAGAATCTCAAGCTGTAACACTTAGAGATTTCAATATTTAGTTCTACTCTACAATGTCAACTTACAAAAACTAAAAAATAAAAGCAAATTCTACCATTTTTAAATAGTAAAAGATAGAAAGGACCCAACAGGCCTCAAATGTCATATTTTGAAAGGTTTTCTGGGTGCTAAAAAGAAGGCTCAGTTAAGACGACTTACTGTTCTTCCTGAGGACAGATTCAATTACAGCACCCACATGGAAACCTATGACTATCTGTGCCACTAGCCCCAGTTCATCTAGCTCCCTTTTCTGGCTTCTTTATGCACAGGGCATATGCAGTGAACAGTCATGCACATTGACAAAACACCCATTCATGTAAAATAAAATAAACAAAAGCTGCCTCCAAATTTGCTCTTTGCAACTCTGTCCCCCACTTTTTTCATCTATAAGACTCACTAGATGCTAGAACCCCAACTAATCTATAAAATCCCCAACATTCTAACTACTCCAGAGGACTAAAATACATAATCTCTTCTACTACATCTTTGTGAACAAATCATTCAGCATTCTGCCTTGGATTCTGCTCACCACATGCCCATTCCAGGGACTCAAAGGCCAGCAAATGAAGAAACTCTAGTGAGTCTTCACAGAACATTAGGAACATTTGAAAGCCAGCCAGAAGCTTCAGACTTCTGAGGAGCAGCGAACTCTTCAGAATGGTTTTGGCTGCTGACTCTTCTCTATGCAATAGCCTATTTCCCTTACTTCTCTATCTAGAGCCATCACCATTGCTCTGAGCAGAGGTGTCTCTATTACTAGTTCCTCATGCATCAATGAAAGTGTTGCAGGCTTCCCTTTTTCTTATTTCCCTGAGACGAGCTCCAGTCTTCATAAGCTCAGCATGTATATAATGATGGTGAAGGGTGTCTGAGGCTAACCAGATGTGAAGATTTTTAACATACTGCCTCACACACTGGTAGGAATTAGATTCTAGAATAAGATTCTAAGATAAGCTTTTTCTCCAGATGATGTGCTGGGAATGGTGTCTAGTTCTGAGTAATATGTCCTACAGTTTTAAAAGTAGTAGTAGAGTTGTAGGCAGCAATAACAGTATTATTGCTGATGTAGTTTTATGTATGGTAACTGAACCAAATGATAATCTCTATTATGTTTATAAATCTCTACTTTTAATAATGGAAACACAAGTAGAAAGTGATTACTCCTTCCACCCCTTCTTTTGTCTTATTTCTTTCTAAAATTTCACTGAAGGAACAGATTATTGTAGAGGTGTTGAAGAATTCTCCTCAAGGAAATATAGTATGGTGACATTTCAGTGCTGAAATGAGAAGTAAAGTTCCTTCTTGAATCCAGTCCTGAAGCTAAAACTAGAAACAGCATTGTGGTTGGAGAAAAGCTGAAAGTGGATATTTATTATGAATACTCATCATTTCAAACACTGACTTTTCACAGTTCTAACCTGCTTTTATGGTCAGGATTCTAAGACCCTTGGAAGACATGTCTATCCTCAGATGCCTACAGAAGGTAATGAATGGGGACACTTGTTTGTCAAGCTGGTTATACAGTGTCATCAAATAGTATGCACAAAGGGATACTTTGCCTAAGGTCTGTGTGCCCGTAATCCATCTTACCATAACATCTTCATCCTGATGCCCCCACCAGAAATACTCTGTTAAATGAATAACGGGACTATTTAAAAATTGAGTATTGAATCAAGTTAACATGTTTGCAACAAGGGAAGCTGGGTATTTGATGGTCAAAAAGAGGTTAAAAAATGAGAAGAAGAGGGCAATATGGGAAACCAAAAGTGGAAAATAATATTTCTATGGTGGCTCACCAGAGCCAATCTACATTACTCATGGTCAAAGAATAAGAACCTAATCACATTCGTGTTCTCATGACAGCTTGGGTGATTTCTGCCAAACAAAAAGTATGCAAAACATCTCTCCACAGGTTACACAGAAAATAATACATGCCACTTCAAGGCTTTAATTGATTATATCCATGTACGTGTACTTTCATAGGTGGAACAGTAACCTGTGACCCTGCGCCTGCCATTGTCAACCAAGTCTGCTGAGGAATTGTGTCTTCAGCTGTGCTACATAGGAAGAATCATCCCTGACAATATGTGTTTGACAAAAACATGTTTAAATGATGGTTCTGAAAGTGATTTGTTCTCATGTTTTACTCATAGACCCAAAGACCTTGCCAAAATATAAAATGAGATTTTATAATCACCCCCGCCTGGTGTGACCTAGAAAGGAAAGAGAGATGTTGAACTGTGAGAGTTACTGTGTCCACTCATTTTGCATGAGAGCTCACATATTCACCTTTTTCCCTGAGTGTATGTGGGAGTGGGATCCCCTGATACCATTCTTTTGTAGCACTCAGAAACAATATATTTTCAAGTGCCTGCAAATTGCAGAATTGCAATAGACACAAAGAATTACTGTGCCTTTTGTTTTGACCTTCACCTAAAGTATAGAAACATGACAAAATTGAAAGAAAAAAAAAAAGACAGATTCCTCTGTACCTCTGAAATAAATGAACAAATGACTTTCACAAAGCTAGCGGAAAAAATATTGTCAAACTTTTCAACTGGTTTGGGATTTGTCCCTTTATTTCAGGATGTGTGAGCCACCTAAATCCAAACCTGTTTTCTTTCTTCCAGATACAGAAGAGTGGCAGAAACTTGTAATGACATAAATGCACTGTAGGTTCTAGTCTCCTGGAATTTCCTTACCTGACATTTATACTTTTGAAGTTGCCACCACACCATTTTCTGATTTAAGCCATAACTACATTGTAAACTTAAAGTTGAAAGTAAAATGTATATTATTTCTTTATCCTTAAATAATTAACAATGCTGTCATCCAAAATGAGTTAATTGTGCTAATAAATTGTGTGGAAGTTTAGGATTTCTAAACAATACTCTAGCTGTCTCATATTTTAATAAACTAGACCAGAATTCATTTTATTGAACATGTTGGAATTCCATTTTCTAAGCATGGCCTTCTCTTCCTTGGTGCTAAATACTCACTTCATTTTCCTAATATTGATTAAATTAACTAATATTTCTTATTGTTTCAGAGTGACTTGAAGTCTGAAACCATGCTACACTTGAATAATGTCTTTCTGCTGTCAATATTCATGATTCAGATAGTCCTTTAGGTATATGTTATTCATATATATATACATATATATCATGATTCAGATATTCCTTTAGTTATATGCTATTCATATATGTATGTCATGATTCAGATAGTACTTTAGGTATATGTTATTCTCTGTAAAAGTTAATAGATTTTCATGGTTTATGTGTGTGTGTGTGTGTGAAAGTTTGTGTGTATGCATGTGCACATGTATTCTTATGCAATGTGAAGGCCAGAGTTCATTGTTGAGTATCTTTCTTTTTTTAAGTTTCTTTCTTTCTTTCTTTCTTTCTTACTTACTTACTTTCTTTCTTCAGTTCTTTATTTTATATCCTGACTCTAGCCACCTCCTTCCCCTTCTCTGGGTCCCAACCACCACCATCTTTCCCCTTTCCCTTCCCTTTCTCCTTAGAAAAGCCCTCTCCCCATTCCCACCTAGCACATCTAGTTGCATCAGGACTGAGTGCGTCTTCTTCCACTGAAACCAGGCATCACGGCCCCCCTTAGGGACCAGTGATAAAAAAGCAGGCAGGCATCAGAGTCTAAGTCTGACAGCCCTTCTCTTCTTGCTAGAGAACCCATAGGATAACCAAGCTGTCCATCCATTACACATGTGTAAGGAGCCTAAGTCCAGTTCATGCATGCTTTTTGCTTGGTGGTTCAGTCTCTGTGAGCCCCCTGTGCCTAGGTTAATTGTCTCAGTTGGTTTTCTTGTGGAGTTTGTGTCCCCTCTGGGTCTTCCTATCTTTCACCTGATTCTTCCACAAGATACCTTGCACTCTACCTACTGTTTGGTAGTGAGTCTTGGGCTCTGGATCCTCTGCTGCATGGAGGTTCTCAGAAAACAGTTATGCTATGCTCCTCCTGTCTGTAAGCATAGCAGAGTATTGATAACAGTGACAGGGGTTGACTCTGTCCCTTGGAGTTGTTCTCATCTTAGGCCCATCATTGGTTAGACATTCCATCAATTTCTGCTATATCTTTATCCCTGCACATCTTGTATACAGGTAAATTTTGGGTTGAAGATCTTGAGGGTAAGTTGGTGACACCCTTCCTCTCCTAGAAGTCTTACCTAGCTAGAAGAAGGCCTCTTCAGTCTCCTTATCCCTGCTGTTAGGATTCTCAGGTGGAGCCACCCCCATCTACTTCCAAGGGCCTACCCTGTGGCCAGTCTCCAGCTTGTCTCAGAAGTGCTCCCACCCCCCTATCCCCATTGCTGGAGGGAGTGCACACTTGTACAATCACTGTGCAAATCAACTGAGAAATTTGCTCAACTATGTTTATAGCAGCTTATTCATAATAGTCAGAAGCTGGAAACAACCTAGATGTCTCTCGACTGAAAAATGAATAAAGAGAATGTGGCACATTTACACTATGGAATACTACTCAGCTATTAAAAACAAGGAAATCATGAATTTTGCACACAAATGGATGAAACTAGAAAAGATCATCCTGAGTGAGGTAACTCAAACCCAGGAAGATATACATGGTATGTACTCACTCATAAGCAGATACTAGTCATATAGTACATGATAACCATTCTACAATCCACAGACCTAAAGAAGCTAAGTAACTCCGAACACCCAAGGAAGGTTGTTTGCATGTCTTTCTTAATCGATGTCCATCTTATTTTCTTAAGACTGGTCTCTTAGTGAACCTGGAGCTCACCAGTTTGGACAGGCCAACTGGATAGCAAGCCTTAGAGATCTGCCTGTCCCTCCCTCCTTAGCACTGGCATTACAGGTGTATGCAGCCACCCCTTGCTTTTCTTTAAGTAAGTGGTACAGACTAAACTCAGGTCCCTGTGCATGCATTAGCATGTATTTAACCAAGGGAACTACCACCTTGGCCCTACATCATTGTGCTTTCTTACATCCACAGCTGCTCTGAACTCTGAAAGGTGTCCTTTCACGGAGGTTGATATTTTGTAATAAGACCAGATAAATTTCTCTGGCTTATTGCTGTCCATAAATTTGATTTCAAGGCTTGAGATGTATGCCTCCGGCTCCTCAGTCATCTTCCTGCTTTAGCAGTATATCTACAAACTGCCCTACTTGATAACAATTAGAAAAGATGCAAAATGCTAAAGTACGCTTTTCATTTTGAAGAGAAATTAACACAAATAGTAACAATTCATAACACTTTCATCTGCTCTTGACAAGCCATCACAATAGATCAAAAAATGTACATATTTTTCCTCCAAAATTAGACTATGTGTAAGTAAATATGCTAATTCATTTTAAGCTGGTTGACACATTCAAATAGCACATGCCATTCTAATGGAACTTGAGAAATAACAACACAGGCCAAATAAGATTCTTTTAGTAAAAGACTACCCCCCCGCCCCAAACACTGTTTAGAGTGTGTGCTTCAGTAATCTGTGTTAATTATAGAAAATGCAAAGGTCAAGTGGCAAACATCTCTATAAACTTATTTCCAATCTTTAATTAGGTGCAGTCAAAGATAGTCACAGAAAATGTAGTACTTTTAACATATTTACTATTAATGGCAGTTAAGACAGTGTAACCCATGCAACAACTTTAGGATAAAATGAGTATTGTTATCCCTATCTCAGAGATGAGAGAAAATTGAGGTTCAGATACACACAATCAGAAAAAGAAAGAATCTTTGCTTGTAACTTAACCACACACTCTCTAATAAGGCTCAGAGACCCTTATGTACTTCAGACTTCATTTCACAAGGAAAATTCAGAAACTCCATTGGTAGGTATTTGTTATTCATTTTATGCATAATTGGGAAATTATATGCTGCTGATAACCCCAGTAATGCAATGCCTAACCTCTCACATTCTTCCTTGATTGCCATGCAAAGGATTTGAAAAGAGATGCTTTAGACTAATTATCCATCAGTAATCATCTCCACACAACCCAAATCACATCTGATTCCCCACTAAGGCAGACCAGGAGAATGAGAGGCTTTCTATCCAGAATGCTTTCTGCTGCAATCAGGTTAATTTTATGTTTCTGTTCCATTGGACTTCTGAATTTAAACATGGAAGAAACAAAACGAGTTCTCTATAGAGGAGAATAATATCCTCAACCATAGTCTTGGCTCAAATGCAGAAAGTGGTAACCTGTTAGCTTTCCAAACAGAGTACCAAAGTGGTAACCTGTTAGCTTTCCAAACAGAGTACCGTTTCATTCAGAAATGTCATCTACCAACAGAGATTCACTCAGAACAGATTCAGATGGTCTACTGCTGCGAGATTTCCCTTTGTTTTGACCATTCCAAAGCCTAGACCTTTACAAATATAACTGTGTTACATGAAATAATTCATACCGAAGAACAAAGAAACAAATGCCAAGTGACCATAGTTCATTGATGTCATTTGATAATATCAGTCAGCAAATTATTACTTTTGACTCATAAATGTAGTAACTTTTAAAATGATCAATATATCAATCATATATTTTGTGATATTTGCTAAGATTGGGCTTCTCATCTTTTCCTTTATGTAAATAATACTACAGACATATTCAAGAATTATAGAAATGGTACTACCATCAAACACTCACTGTACTTGTTCTCTCATCCTACTTTTCCCTATGAGAGGAGAGGAGTCAGCATTATGAGAGGAAAAAACATTTCTCCATCTCTCATATGCACAGAGTATGGGGTTGCCAAATCTATGGATCAAACACTGTTTTTCTACTTTTTCAATCTCACTGGCAATACCTCTCCATATTTTCAATCTTTGTTTTCCTGTTCTAATATGAACAATAAAATCATATGGTGTAATATTAGAATTTAAGTGTGGTTATTACTTCACATTGGAGCATTTTCACTTTATAGTTTTCAGTTTTTGTTGTAATCTTGATAGCACCATAGGTCTTTGGGTTTATAATTTTCTTTAAATTATGTCACTTTTTTGTTTGGTTCACACACTTTCATACATCTATGTATATTTTATGAAGTCATAAAGTAGGGAGAAAAGTGCTTGTTTAAGGAAAAATTAACAGCTGAGCACTTGCAATGCTACTACATGAATCAAGAAATAAAATGTTATCTGCAACTCAGAATCCTTTATGACCCTACCACTTTATGACCCTACCAGTGGGAGCATTTTTTTTTTTTTTTACTTAAAGGGAACAGATCCCCTGAATTTTATGACAATTATTTTCTTGAAATCTTATATTTGACTATAAATTGAAGCATTCTTGGACAATTTTAAAGTTCTTATATCAATAAAGGGAAGTTGCATAGGATCAAGTTCTTCATATAAATATTTATCGGTGTATAGATAATGCGTCAGACATTAATCACTAATCTAGGAGAATAAAAATCATTAAGGTACAACCTCCACATCTCAGAAACATGTTAGATACAACAAGATTTAATGGAGTGCAGAAAGCATACTAACAGCTCTTCTTCTACCTTAACTACAATGCAATTCACCTATAGGGAGTTGGAGCCAGAGAAAAGTAAATATGGCAGAATTTCATATTGCTACATTTCAACCATCACATAGGTTAGCTACTATTTAACAGTGAGAACATGGTCTAAGCTTCCCTAGAAAATAATATGAATGAGTGGAAGGGAACCATACCCTCTCAGAATCTAGCAAGAGGCTATGTTATTTCTTTGTGGAACTCTATGCAAGGACTTTCCACTTCACATCTAAAGAGAAATCTGTGAGGTTTGGGTAGAAAAGTTTCTATTTTTCAGATCCTTTTAGGTCCTCCATCCTTGAATCCTTTACATTCCTTGTGTAGAAAATAAGTAGGTCATCAAGAGAACACCCTAGGGGTGGAATGGAAGGGTTTGGGGGTAGAGGGTGGGAGGGCAGGGCTGGGAAGGGGAGAAAGATGACAATATAATGGAGATGTAACCTGAAGCAATAAATAAATAAATTTATTAAAAAAAGTATTGGTACCAACATGTGGACCTATTTCCTTGAATAAATCAGGGAGTGAGACTGAAATGGACATTGGACTGTCTGGGTCCATGACAGGGCACCACACAACAGGGAGTCCCTGTGCTTCTGTAACTTGCTATTTGTTAAAGGGAAACATATAATATCTTTTAATTCACAATAACAAAATGTAGAGTAAAAGTGATAATGAGAAATTTTATTCCTTTTAAAGTTAGGAAAGCCATGTAAAAACTATAGTATTCTTTTTTTAGGCCAGCCAAATTTTTCTCGCAAACCAAGTAACTACTATTACTGTGCCCAGTTTGGCAAAGTTATACATGTTCATGAGTGTATTATGACACCAAGTTGATATTTTTACCTTATTGATGGGATTTAATTTTATGCTTAAAATATACATTTTTCGGGCTGGAGAGGTGGCTCAGAGGTTAAGAGCACTGGCTGTTCTTCCAAAGGTCCTGAGTTCAATTCCCAGCAACCACATGGTGGCTCACAGCCATCTACATTGAGATGTGCTGCCCAGACATATATGTAGAGCAAATACTGTATACATAATAAATAAATAAATGTTTAAAAAAATAAAATAAAATATACATTTTTCTTTCACTGATAGTAAAATTACTTAATGATTGAGAAAATGAAATTTGTGTCTGACAACAGCTAAGCTAAGTCTTGCATTCATCACTTACTAATTGATTTACAGACATGAATACAGACCTGGTGACTTGTAATTCCAGGATTATAAGAGTGGTGGACCTAGATCTCCTGCCTCTAGCCTTCCTGTTCTGTTTACTTGGCAAACTTGTGTTTCTGTTTAAACAAGGACTGGTGCCACAGGATTTGTTGTAACTGTGTCTAGGAAGGGCTATTGCTTCCTGTCTAGAGTTCTTGATTCTGCTAGATTCTTCTAGATCATCTAAAAAACTCAACTCAAGGAAAAAGGCTGAGATATTGGATTGGAGCACAAGGTCCCATTAACTTCAGCATTCTGTGTGGCAGCCAACAGTACAAGTAGGAAGGTCGACAGTGCATGAAAAATACGAATGAAGCCTCTGGGTCTGTTTGGTGTATAGGAACTCCTTAGAGGAATGTGCTCTGTCTCACTGATGTTACCTCTTGTCAGGTGGACATTAAGTATGGTAGAGACAGCAATGCTGTGTGACCACTAACCTCACATCCTTGCCTCCTGGACATAAAACAGATTTCTCAATCTGCCTTGCAGTTAAATGATGTCATCTCATTACTTAATCTCTATCTGTGTTATTAATTAACCAAACTCTAAGAGCTTAAATCACCACCCAGTCATTACCTCACATAGTTCCTGAGGGTTAGGAAACCAAAGGATGCTGAACTGAGTGCTTCTGGCTCATAGTTTCTGCAAATTATGGTCAAATGGTTGGCTAGGGTTGCCGACATCTCATGATTCAGCTGGAACTGGAAAATTTACTTGCAAACTCATCCACATAGTAGTTGTTGAGTCCTTGCTGATGACTAGCTATACATTCTCTAATAAGCAGATCATTGTCCAGGACTGCTAAAATCATTTCTTCAGGGTGAGTGATCTAAGACAGAGTAATCTCAAGATGGATGCAGAAAACTTTGAAGCCATGCCATCATTTGTGCTGGATGTATTGTGAGAACAGATTGTACCGGATATGTATGCAAGAAGCAAGGATCATTGTAGCATCTGCAGACTGTGTACAGAGCAGTGGTTATGACTGAAATCATCTGTACTTTTAACGTGTATGTGTATGGCACATAAAAAGCACTCTCTGAAACCTGACATGTCCTCTCGCAATCATCCATGTGAACAGCACCATTTTCAAGGATGGAGAGAGTAAAGAAAGCAAGACCAACATGAACCTGTCTCCATGATCGAGTGCTCAGAGCACAGAACCTGTGAGGTGAAAGAGAAATAAGCCATTACACTGTGTGTGACCCAGAGCTCTCATCTGTCTCTCCTTCCTTTCTGCTATTTCTTTTGTATTTTTCTGTCTCTTTTACAGGACTTACCTTCACAGGTGTAGCTTCACAGATATGTGCATACATACCTTTTTTAGGAACCACAGATTTGTTTTCTCCACAATTTATGACTAAATGTCTTTCTAATAGATTTGGTTTGGTTAATTTTTTTCCCTGTCATATTGGGCTTAGCTTTTCCCTTTAATACATAAGCTTTTAGAGGTCAAGAATTGGATCCTATATCCAATTTTCCTCTATCTCTCTGTAATAGAAAAGTCATTATTCTAGATGTAGAATGACTATAATTCAAAAGTTAGTTGTACATAATCTTATCTTAAAGTTGTCCTGGATTTTTCACAAAAATAAATTTCATTCTGGTTCTAATATTTTGAAGGAGTATATACATTTTAAAAATATAGCATTAGGCTATAGGCCCTAGATGTGAACCAGAAACAAAATTCTATATGTTTTTATACAGAAGATTCAGAATTTAAATCTGTGTCCAGAAAACCCATCTTACTAGAAATAATTGTATTATTTATACTATATAATATTATTTATATTATATAATTTCATATATATAATATATATCCACATGTCTATATAAAAAAGTACTCTACTGGTTCTTTAATTTACTAAGAACAACTCAAAATTTCATGATACTGCAATTATATTCTTAGCATCACTAATTCTATTTTTTATATAATAACACTTTACTCTGAAAAAGTACCATATCGACACTATTTTCAAGGATGGAGAGAGTAAAGAAAGCAAGACCAACATGAACCTGTGTCCATGATCTAATATGTATTAGAACCCTATACTGAGACATTAAAACAGTCACTTTACAGAATTATTTCATTGTTGCTTTACACAGCATTACTATCATACAACTCTGATACTTTCCCTATCTTAAAAATTCTCCTTAAAATTTAAATACATTTTTTTCCTTTTTAAAGAAATTTCTTTTGTTTATTTTACATTCCAATCATCATCCCCCTTTCTCCCCTCCTCTTGGTCCCATCTTTCCACCCACTTCTCCCATACCCCCTCCCCCCCACACACACACACTCAGTTCCAATCCACTCTGGTACATTAGACTACATCAGGACTAAGTGCTTTCTCTTCCACTGGTGCAAGATAAGGCAAGAAAATGAACTCTAGAGGGAGGCAACATTATTTAAGTCCAGAATGGCTCAGGACATAAATGAAATGTGATACCTAAAAGAAAGTTTAAACTTTCTTTTTTTCCTTTACTTTATTTTATTACATTTATTTATTTCTTCAAGTTACATTGCAATCATAGTCCCCACCCTCCTCCCCCTCCCAGTCCCACCCTTCTGCCCTCTTCCCCTTCATCCTCCTATCTGCTTTTTTTTGAATGTAAGGTGTAATCTTTCTCTCCCCAAAAGCTCCCCATTTCAGTCCAATAAAAGGCTCTTTTTCTTATAACAATAAATACAATACAAAACAGTAAGAATAAGTAGCCACATTCATGAAAATTAGGAGGTATACCATACATTCTCAATGTCCAATCCACACATATTTGACAAGTGATATTAATATTCTATTATCTATCTATCTATCTATCTATCTATCTATCTATCTATCTACCTATTTCAATGAGTGTAAAGTTCTGTACCTGTTTCCATCCTAACTTGCGTTACCAACTTAAAAACATTTTCTTAGATGTAGAACATCCTTTTATCCTAAGCAACTTAAATTGAACTATGAGACTATAACTATCTAGTCTTCAACCACATCAGAGACTTGAAAAAGATAAATGTATCTGAATATACAGGAAGTGCAGAGCCAGCAGCTTCCAAAACTAAAAAAAAAAAAAAAAAAAAAAAGACAGACAGCTGGCTGGCTGGACAGTCCCTAGTTTCTCTCAATACATTAGAGCATCTATCTTCAGTCTCCTGGCCCAGTGTCTCAACTTTCTTTAGAATTTCTTCTCCTTTGGGAAGACTGTCCTAAATTCAAAGTTTGGATGCATAAACTTGGAACCGTGGAGATGCTTCATTAGTTAAAAGTGCATATTACTCTTCCAGAGGGCCTGTGTTCAATTCCTAACACATGATGAGGCAACTCACAACACATATAACTCCAACTAAGCATCTGATACTTCTGGTCTCCTCAGGTACCCACATACATGTATATACATACACATGCATGTGACTGAAATGAAATAAAAAAATTAAGAACATAAACCTTTTGGGGGCTCCATCAAGTGACCATTACTCCAATTTTATCTTTCACTCTGTATTGAAGACAAATGTGGTCATCCAAAAACATGTACATGAAACCTCTGATGAATTCTTTCAGAGACTTAGATCAAAGCAGAAACTGCTGTTTCATTTTATTAAATAAAACTATTTTTGTTAAATAAAAACATTATTTTACATAATATTTTTTAAAAACACGGTAAAAAGAGTAAATGTCATTAACTTTATTATTGAGCTTAGGTAGAGCAGAACTTTTGTTCTTTTGATAGAATTTACTGCTATTTTCTGCTTAAACAGCAAATAATCTGTGTATAGATGTACATTTCTATTGTGTTTGATAATTGGAAGTCCTGATGTAACAATCCTTCAAGTACTAAATCTTAAATAACAATCCCATTTGTGAGACCTCTTTGTTTGTTTTTGTCAATTAACCACTAACAGAAGACTTCTCAACTCTTATTACTCTGAACGTATATAATGAGCTCTTCCTCCAATTTTATTGATTTCCTCTTTACTCCATTGGAAACTATTGATTTCTATTCCCTTGTTCAGTTACTAGTTGACTTTATCCTTCATTTAATTTTACTTAAAGCAAAACTTGTACTGACATTAACACAACAGAATCTTTGAAGGGAAAAGAAGTACGGGCCCCCTAAATTTATAAGTGAATAATCTACCCTGAATTATTTGTGATGTAGAAAGAAAAACAGTGAGGCCTCTCTGCAACTCAATCCTACCACCTCTAGATGTTATTGCTAAAAATTTGGAAATTATCCATATTGCAATCAACATATAACTGAAGTTGGTGACATAGAATTTAAACTAATGATGACAAAATTATATTATCTATTAGAACTAAAGTCAAATGACAATTTAACCTTCACACATACCCTCATATGCATACACAAAACAAAATATTGTCTCCAAAGATAAAGAAACATTTTTTTTAATTCTACAAAACTTTCACAAGAGAAAAAGTGATTTAAGTTTCAGGTTGAGAACACATCTAACATAGTTTAGCAAGATGCATGATATGAGTAGGGTGTGTGTGTGTGTGTGTGTGTGTGTGCTTGTCTGTCTGTCTGTATGTATGTATGTATGTTTGTATATATATGTATATGCTGTTACAATATCAAGTGTGTGTGTGTGTTTGTGTGCACACATGTGAATGTGAATTCATGTGTGCTATAGCTCTATGCAGCTTCAATGAAAAGCTGGACAAATTGAATATGATGAGGGCATTAGGGAGATACTATTTTGGAAATGATAGTCAAGAAAGACCTGCTGAAGATGTATACTGACAACGTAGGTGACAGAAGTTCATCAAGGTGAGATCATCGATGTCCAGTTTTAACAGTGATCCAGTAAGCAGATGAAATTCTAAGAAAAAAAGCCCATATATTTGTAACATGTGGAATGACAGTGTATAGACAATGGGAAGATAGCATAAGGAAAGGAAGATAAGGCAGACAACAAAGACATCTGTCATTTTAAGATAATTTTAGGGATCTCTGTGAAAAGTGTACATGAGCCACACATAGACTTACATGAGGTCATCATTTTCTCTGGAATAAAGCTTACACTGTACTTGATACCATTTTGTCATTAAATTTAAAAAGATCAGAAATTTGCAAGCATTTCATCAGAAGCAGATGGTATTTTTTTTACTATGCCACATTTATGAGAGTTAAATGGCCCAGTTTACATTCCCAATGTCCAGTTCATACATATTTGGCCCCTGACTTTAACATTTTACCGTCTAACCATCTCCATGAGTTTAAAGTTCTATATCTGACTCAGCTTTCATACTAACTTGCATCACTATTAAAAACATCTTCTTAGATCCAGAATGCCCTCTTGATTCCTAAGCAACTCAAAATTTAACTATGAGACTCTAGCTGTCTATTCTTCAACCACCTCAGAGACCTGAGAGGGATAAATATATCTGATTATATAGAAAGTTCAGGGCCTGCAGCTTCCAAAACTAAGAAATGACATACCAGTGGCTGCCTGGACAGTTCCCATTTTCTGTCCATACATTCCAGTATCAATCTTCAGCCTTTTGGTCCTGTTTCTCTGACCAGACATTTATTGTCTGTCAGAGAAAGTTAAGAAATACAAACTCCTAGTTAAGAAATACAAACTCCTAGTTAAGAAATACAAACTCCTAGTCATGCAAGCATGTCACTTTGTTAGCAACTATGACAGTCTACCACAGATATTCTCTAAGCTACTCAGAAATAAAGTTGTTAAGAGACAAGCAACATTTGCTTATCTAAATACAAGAGATAGATAGGGCATGTTCAAAAACCCCAAGAGATCTGCAGAATATGGCATTCAAAGATGTTATCTTAAATTAAGTTTTTTTTTTTATATCGAGACATATCAGCTTTTGACAGCACCTGCTATTCTACCCCAAGTAGAAGATAAGCATCGAAGAACCTCCACTGTAAGTTGGCTGAATTAGTGGCAAGCCTATCTCTTGGCATGAAAAAACCCCTTGCTTCAACTGCAGACAGACTGCTGTCCAAAAAGGACAAAACTTGGTAGCAGGGAAGTCGACAGCCTAGCTCTGCCAAGACAGGGTAGGTTAGTCCTTAATAATCCCTGCTCTACAACAAATGTCTGTCAGAGAAGCAGATGGTATTTTAAATTAAAAATCAATATTCTGAATAGCTTTTCTTACATAAAGCAAATAAAGAAACTACATTTTTTTTTTTTTACTTGAAGTGTCATAATCTCAAAGATGCTGATTGCCAATTTTCCCTTGAAAGTCCACTTCTGTGCACGGCCCCTGCAAAGAAGGTCTGACTTAGTGCTTTTTCCATCCTTTTAATTGTCACTCTGTGCTGTTAGTCATACATAGATCCATCAAAATCTGTGGTCCCAAGGAGAACCCCATAACCAATTAACTGGAACACAAGGTGGCTCAGAGACTGAACCAAAAACCAAAGAACATGTATGAGCTGGACCTAAGCACACTACACATTGAAGCAGGTGAGCTGCTTGGTACTCAAGTGGATCCCTTAACAATTGCAACAGAGACTATCTCTGACCTGGACAAGCTTGCCTCCCTCTAGATCCTATTTTACTAGCAGAACTACCTTGCCTTGCCTCAGTGGAAGGGGAAGCAATTAGTACTGATTCGATTTGATATCCCAAAGTGAGTTGGTTCTGGGTGGGTGGGGGGGAGTATGGAGGAAGTGGGTGGGAGGGTGAGACTGGGAGGAGGGAGGAGAATGGCGATTGGAATGTAAAATAAACCTGAAACCCAATCTTTTTAATTATTAACACTATTTATTAGTAACTATATTCACTTATAAAAATATAAACACTTAACTACTAACCCTACAAATTCCAACAACCCCTATGAATGCCTACAACCCCTGTGACCTAACCACTAAACCTATTGATAACTATTATAACTACTTTCATAACCTTTTAGAAGTATATAGTCTCTGGGGCAGGTCCTCAGTCATCAGGAACACAGTCTCTGTGGTAGACCCTTTAATGCACTTAGCAGTCTTTCTTCTGGAATATCTCAGACGGAGATCTGTCAGGGTAAATTGGCTATGGCAGTCTCACCTTAAATAAGGCTTGGGGCTTTCCTCTCTCTGGGAGACCTCAGCCGTCTGTAGGCCAACTTATTTTCTTTGTATCAGCAACTCTGCCATTCTGCCTCAGTCTTTAAAGCTGGCCACAGTTTCGTTCAGGCCACTGTTTGGACAGGTCAAACCCCTCCAGGCAAAAGCTGAGCCACAGGGTTTAGTCCTTGGCCTTTGCTGTCTTGCTGAGGCTTTCTCTGCTCACCAGCTTCTTTCTGTCTCAGGAAGATCTGGCCATCAGTCCACCAGCACTTTCTCCATCAGAGGATATAAACTACTCATTGTCCTTTTTACCATGAGGATTTGCTAGCGACAGAGCTCTCTAGCATGTGGCTCTTGGTTCCATCCACTTGTCCTTAAATAGGATCACTCACTGTTCCACCTGCTTCAGCTTAATTTGGGCTCTTCCCACTTAGAAGCTGAAAACAATGCCAGGTCATAAAGTCTTTCTTTGTTTCACGTGGCTTCAACCTTGTTTTTAGTCCATAGGCTCCCCTCGTTTCACCTGACTTCATCCTTGTTTTTAGTCCACAAGCTGATAAGCTAATTGCTCACAGCCAAGTTGATCTTCATGCCCCGAATTAAGAGACTGTATCAGAAACCTAGATATTTACTAAACCTAATTTATATTAATCTAACTCCCTACACAAACCAATAAAAAAGAGCAATTAAAAGAAAGAAAGCTGTAGTCCATGGGGTATTGCGTATGAAAGAATTTCACCATATATGCATATCAATTTCCTTCCAGGTATAGGCAGATAGATAGATATGTAGTAGATAGATAGAGATGTTGATTCACTGTATTTATTATAAACCTTTTATCTAATTAGTTAGCTATACAACAATAACTCAGAGAAGTAAGGCATTGGCAAATCTAACATTCCCAGTATTTCTTGGGCATGGGGCATACATGTACATAATTGTGTGTGTGTGTGTGTGTGTGTGTGTGTGTATGATATTACACAAATGTATGTATGTATGTATGTATATGTTTTCACAACAGAACAGAAGAAGGAAAACAAAATAATAGACATCCATCAAAGATGTAGCACAATTTATCCTATTCAAGAAAATGCTGGGAGCACATCTTTAATCCCTTCAGTTGGGAACTACAGGTCTTGATCCCAATACTAAGTATGCAGAGACAGGCACATAGGATTTGGATGGATCTAAGTTTAAAAACTACATACAAAAGGCATGCTCAATGTAAACAAATTGTCCTTTGAGATCTCAAAATATATAACTAAAGGTTTGTTTAGCTCAAAAATAACAAAATAATTTCTTCTTTAATCCACATTGAAAGATAATACTTTATATATTGTCAAAAAAACAAATTTGCTCCAGGAAAAATATTACCTGACCCCCCCCCAAAAAAAAAGGTAATTGTCCCAGAGTTAGGATTAGGGCAAGGCTCTGTTCTTATCTTTCCAGGAGACTTAAAGCATCCATTCAAGGAATCCAGGGACAACTGGACAAGGGAAACCTCAGCAGAAAACAGATCAGACACCGAAGAAGACGAGCGGCCCAGACGATCCAGCCTTGGAGACTCCCTCAATAGCTGTTTCCTCAAAAGTCTACAACCACAACTCAAAATCACTAAGATCATTCAGCTCCACAGACTGCTCCAGCCAGATCTTCAGTAAAGCCCTGAAGATCAGCTTCTGTCTATGAACTTCTTAGGACATCTAAACAGCTGAGCACAAAAGGACTGAACATCAAATGATTCTATTAACATTTTAAACAATTTTTCCATCCCTATTTGGGCCCCAAACAGGTTTACTACGTCCCAAATCAGCAGGAAGTCATTTATGAGAGCGACGTCCCAGGCCCAGAAGGTGGGGAGGGTGTTCCCCCCCCCCTTTGGTTATTCGATTCATAACAGAAAATTTTGTCATTTAGGGGAAGAGACTACAAGCTATTAAATGGTCTTGTTAAATGGGTTTGGAGGTTAGACCTAGGGACTTCTCTCTTTTTCTTTTCTGTAACCTTCTTTCTCTCCTATGTATAAGTGAATAGACTTGAGAAAAAATGGGACATAGGCATAGTATAGGAAAGATCAAGAAAAAAAGGACAGATTATTGAATAAGCCCTTATACCTTTGTATATTGATACAAAATTAATACTATATTAGGCTAAATTGGTATTGATCATTGTATATTAATGCAAAATTAAGATTGTATTGGACTACATCGGTACTGATCTTAGTATATTGATATAAAATTAAGAGTATATTTGGCCACACACTACTGATCTTTGTATATTGTTACAAAATTAAGGGTAACACTTCTTAAAGGTATTGTACCTAGTAATGCTTAAAAAGGAAATGTGAAGTTTTGGCCTTTTGCTACCAACCATCATAAACTATTTAGGATAATTAAGAAATACAAACTAACAGTCATTTTTGTTAGTTACTATGATAGTCTATCACAGTTATTTTCTAAGCTACTCAGAAATCAAGTTGTTAAGAGACAGCAACATTTGCTTATCTAAACATAAGAGATAGATAGGGCGTCTTCAAAAACCCCAAAAGATCTGCAGAGTATGACATTCAAAGATGTTTTCTTAAATTAAGATTTTTTTATATCGAGACATGCCATTTCCTGACAGCATCCCCTATTCCACTCCAAGTAGAAGATGAGCATCGAAGAATCTCCAGTGTGAGATGGTTGAATTAGTGGCAAGCCTATCTCTAGGCAAAAAAAAAAAATAAATAAATAAATAAATAGATAGATAGATAGATAGATAGATAGATAAATAAATAAATAAATAAACAAATAAATAAATAAATAAAAAATCCTTGCTTCAACTGTAGACAGACTGCTGTCCCAAAAGGACAAAACTTGGAAGCAGGTAAGTCGACAGCCTAGCTCTGCCAAGACAGGGTAGGTAAGTCCTTCATAATTCCTGCTCTACAATCAATGTCTGTCAGAAAAACAGAGCCAAACAGCTGAAGATTGATGATGTAATGTACGGAGAGAAAATGGGAACTGTCAAGGCAGCCACGGGTATGTCATTTCTTAGTTTTGGAAGCTGCGGGCCCTGCACTTCCTATATAATCAGATATATTTATCCTTCTCAGGTCTCTGAGGTTGTTGAAGAATAGATAGCTAGAGTCACCTAGTTAAATTTTGAGTTGTTTAGGAATCAAGAGGGCGTTCTGGATCTAAGAAGATGTTTTTAAAATTGTGATTCAAGTTAGTATGAAAGCTGAGTTAGATAGAGAACTTTAAACTCATGGAGATGGTTAGATAGTAGAATGTTAAAGTCAGGGACCAAATACATATGGATTGGACATTGAGAATGTATGCTAAGCCATATAACTCTCAGAATTGTGGCCTATTTATTTCAGTTGTTTTGTACTGTATTTATTGTTATAAGAGAAAGAACCATTTGTTGGACTGAAAAAAAAAAAAGAATTATGCATTCTGGGGGAAGGGTGAGAGGGTAGGAGAGTGGGGCTGGGAGTCGTGGAGGGAGAGGGCTGTGATGGAGATGTAACTTGAAGTAATAAATAAACATTAAAAAAAATAGAATGCTTTACCCACCATGTCATAAAACTGTAAAATTTTTCTTTCCCAAGAAAAGAACTTTCTCAGGCTAGTTACCAGCTTTGAGCTGTGGTTTGCTTAGTTAATTTATACTGAGCTACAATAATATTTTAGAATTTTTGTCAATAGAAAATAGAAATTTCATAACACAGATAACCATTAGTTAGCTCTTAAATTTTATTAGAATTACTTTGCTAAATTATGAGATATTTAAGGCAATAGTTGTTTTGGTAAATATGCTACAACAGCCAGAAGTTGCCTTCCTCTCTAGGTTTTTAGAGTAAAGAGCCATTGACTTTGTGTTTGGGAAAGTGTATACTAAAAACATGTCATTATAGGATCTTTAGGAGACTGTGAGGACCATTCCAGTGGTATTTTGAAAAGAAGATGAATTTCAGCGAAAAACAGAACACAGTTTTGATGTGATTGCTAAAAAAATAATAAATAAATAAATAAATAAATAAATAAATAAATAAATAAATAAATAGAGGTGGTTTTGTCATTTCTTGGTTAAAGAGGTTTTCTTTTACAGAGAAGAGGTAAGGTATAAATAAGACTGAGAAGAGGAACACAAGAGTGTAGTCTGCCTGGGCTACAGATTGAATTGAAGGACAGCTTGGGCAAATTGAGATTCTACCCCAAAGTATTAAATAATTAAATAAATAAATAAATAAATAAATAAATAAATAAATAAATAAATAAATAGAAGGATAAAGAAATATATATCTCCTTAGTAAAGCACTTGCCTTTCAAGTAAAATGTTGATTAAACCACAGTATTTCTGGTAGAGAGAAGGAAGAATTAGACTATACTACAATCTATTTTGAAGTTCTCTTTCTCCACAACTATTAGTTATCCAAAAGATAAAAACATTTATTAACTACATAAATCTAAGGTTACAAAACTTGGTATAGCAAAAATAAAAGTCACTTTCCTAAGACATACTAGAAGTAGCCATTATAGAAATAAAAGGAGTATATAAAGGTGCTGGACAGATGGCTCAGCAGGTAAGAGTGCTTGTGGATATTGAAAAACAATTAAAAACTTTAGATTCTGGGAAATATAAGTAAATAAATAAAGAGTGGTTGTTCCCTCTACCGAGGACTTGAGTTCAGTTTTCAGCACCCACATTAGGTAGCTCACACATATGTGGATATATGTTTTTTTTTTTGAAGCAGGGTTTCTCTGTGTAACAGCTCTGGCTGTCCTGGACTCACTTTGTACACTAGGCTGGCCTGGAACTCACAGTGATCCTCCTGTCTCTGCCTCCCAAGTGCTGGGATTAAAGGCGTGTGCCACCACACAATATAAGATTTTTGAACTGTAATGGAACTCAGATATGGCTTGTGTCTTTAATAGGAATGCCAGGGGTTGGGGACAGAGGTAGACATATGTCTGTGAGTTCAAGGCCAGCTTGGTCTACATAGTGAGCTCCAGGTCAGCCAGGAATACATAGTAGGACCATGTCTCAAATGAAATTTCCTCAAGAATTTGCTGGTTTATTTCAAAGTGGATTTTGTAAAATATACAACTTGGACAGGCAATAATTTATGAAAATGATTTTGAATTGCTAAGGAAACTGGGAACCTTAAGGAAAGACTTACCTGATGTGCAAGCTGTTCATCATAATATTCAAGTGGTTTCATTTGTTTACAGTTTTACCTTCCAGGAGACATACTTTCTGGAACAAAGGAACAAGTAGCTATGTTTTGTGCTTAGTTTCAATATTGTTTAATATATACAGAGAAAAATATTCTTGGTATAAATTTTGCCTAATATAAAGACACGAAATCATCTTGGTTTCAGTTCTTATTTTCAACCTTGCAATTCTGTATTTCTTTTCTTTAGAATGGCAACATTTTGGGGAAAATGATAGTTATGACTAAGTCTCCCTTTTGGTTTTGAAAATAATCTCCTGATTGTTGATCGACAGTTAGTATATAGAACCAAAAGATTGTGCCACTCAGTTTATCTGAGTTTATGCATTTAATACTGAATAAAGACATTATTTCAATTAACAAATGTTTTAAGAATACTTTATGTGTTTGCTGAATATTTAGAAAAAATAAACAAAAACAAATATCATGACAAGATTCATAGAGGAAAACAGACAATGTAAAATCTTAAAATCTCTGGCACTCAGGTTTACAAATACCTTTCATAGAGTTGAATGACAATGTTTGTTGCATATTAATTTGCTTGTTTTTAATGTGGAGCTGACTGTGTAGCTGATGATCATGAAAATGAAGTACAGGCGTTCTGAGTCATTTGACTCTTTTACCATGCAATTATAATTCTAGCTGGTAAAGAGCATAGAAAATGTCATTCCTTTCCTGTCTGTTCTCATGAGAGTTGTACATTTCCTATCTCTAACTCATTCTGTCAAATCTTTCTCTGAATTGTCACTTTGTTTGCCTCTCAATTAGATGTTATAGTTTGGAATTGAAGGTGTGTACTAAGGGTGTGTCTGTATTCCAGCTGGATCATACTGTAATCTGAGGCATGTCTGCATTCTAGACAGATATACACATAGACCTAGCAGGTCTTTAGATGTCATCCCTTGCCAGAGAAGCATGTTGCTGGATTAAAATTCTTCTACACACTCCTGTATTTACCACAGGAAAAAAAATCAACAAAACTGAAACTCAGAGCACTTTCTTGGAACTTTCAGAGAAATAAGGTCACAGAGAAAATTAGAGCATGAAAATGTGGAAGGAGAAAACCCAAGGAATCATAAACAACTCCTTTCTGCCTACATCAGAAACTCTGAGAGCCATAATGTGGAATTTTAATGGGTGTTAAACAAACTGTAGACATTTGTCTGAATTAGTAGACTAAGAAAAACTTGCTAGTAGTTTTTATCTTAGGGCAAACCTTAAAGTTCTATGAATTTTATCTTAGGACAGTGTACAAAGTTCTTACAGTAAAGAGTCCAAAAGATTCCCTCATGGTTCTATTATAGGGGTGGGTGAGAGAGTTAGCCTTATTAGAAGATGGAACAATGAGAGGACAAGATGGCAGCAATAAGCTTAGACACATTCTGATTGTCAGGAAGACCAACTGGACCACCACAGAGATATCCTCCTGCTGAATGGCAGTTTGTGAGGTGCAAGCCTATCTGGGCTTTCCCAGGAAAGACAGGGACAATAAAGAACTCTGTACTGGACATATAGACACTGGAAGAACAGAGACACAAGATACAGGAGACAGAACACTTCCCTCCACAGTGGAAGAGCCAGCTGATCTGATCTTTTCAGGATGCCAGCTGGTGGCTTTGACCACCACAAGCCCCCCCTCAGTTCCCCGAGTCCAAAGTTTCTGTTCAGGCATTCTGACACCCAAAAGAAGACCAGCAGAGCCACTATGATAAGACTGGGAGTGGAGATGTCCCTCAACCGAAGAATGGATTAAAAACTGTAGTACTTCTACACAATGGAATATTACTCAGCTATCAGAAATAATGAAATTATGCAATCTGCAGCCAAATGGATGGAACTAGAGAAGCTCATTCTGAGTGAGCTAACCCAGACTCAGAAGGATGAACATGGCATCTATTCACTTATAGTAGGATTTTAGTTATATATAGTACAGGATATCCCTACTACAACCAACACACCAAAGGGAACATGGACATAGACTTTTTGTTTGTTTGTTTGTTTGTTTGGTTAGTTGGTTTTTAGTTTTCTCTCCCTAGCAATGAGACATTTTTCACTGGTGGTACTGCCTTGTAGGCAGTGTATGAGGAGGCTTTTGGCCCTCATATGACTTCTGAGCTGGGGCAAGGGACTGTTATGTAGGGACACTCCACTCCAGAAGAGTGGGATAGAAGTGTTAGGGGGTAGAGGGTAGGTGGGCAGGGCAGGGAAGGGGAGAAAGAGGACAATATGATGGAGATGTAACCTGAAGCAACAAATAAATAAATTTATTTATATAAAAAAAAAGACTGAAAGTGATTCTCCCTGGAATTTGCAACATGTTGGCATCTGGCTGACCAGTAACTGGGGGATTGAGCTAGTAGGTGCTGACCTTCCCTGAGCCCAAGTGCACTGTGGACAAGATATAGACTACATATTGGAACTCCCTGCCTGCCCCCTTCACGTGGCCCCACAACAGCTACTCCCCTCGGCACTCAGGGCACAACATCTACATCTCAGCGAAGAGCAGTAAAGCTGTTCTGGACTACTGTGTGCAGCCAGAGAAACTGGGCTACATCAGTTTACAGAGCTTCTGACAGAGAGGCATGAGTTGATCCTGAGACCTTCCCTGAGAGGAGCTTGGGAGGACCATAACCACAGTCCTGACACCCTAGCTACAATGAAGCTATTAGAAGCCCTTCCAACCCAGGAAGTCTGCTCTGGAACACAGGTTTTTGCCAGGGAAAATGTGGCTGAGCCTCCCCTGAGTCAAGTGCTATAGATATCTTGTGAACTCCATATTGAAACTCCATGCCAGTGCCCACTTTGACAGGGAACTCAGTCTACACCCTCAGTCTACAGCACCTAGATCTGAGTCCAAAGCAGTAAAGCAGTTCTGGACCATTGCATGCTGCTCCAGTGAGTGGTTGGCACTGGAATGCAGAGTTTCTGACAGAGAGGCACAGGTAGAAGTTGAGATACCACTGAAAGCAGCATGGAAGGAACACAACCATGATCCTGACGATAGTCCTGATGCCCTAGCTTCAGGAAAACTGCCAGAAGCCATGCTTGGCTCAGGCCAGCTGGACTGGAGTACAGTGATTTTGGCGAGGAAAAGGCAGTTGAGCTTCCAAGAATTCCCTTGAGAGTAGCTTTGGAGGTCCACAATCATGGTCCTGCAGTTCTAGCCTACAGTCTGTGGCCTGCCAACCCCCACAGACATTACTAGGAAGACCAGCTTTATCTCAGGAACCTGCAGGTGGGGATAACATATCCCACCCAACCCATGACCTAAGTTCCCAATTGGGACACAACAAGAAGGGGTGAGCTCTAGGAGACCCACTAAGAACCAGCCCTCAACACAAGGCCCCATTCAGCCTGTGGGGAGCTACAGATCACCAAGATTACATGACCTCTATACCAAAGCGACCTCTATACCAAAGCTCCCTCCTTGGCATCAGGTCCAGAAGTCACCAGGAACAAACAGCTAAGGACAACTAGATGGCTAAAGGCCAGCAAAAGAACAGAAAAGACAAAAGTCAGGGAAATATGACTCCAGCAAAATTCAGCTAGGTTAGTACCGCAAGCCCTGGCCATCACACTGAAAACTGCAAATTAATTAATTAATGTAGTTATTAGTAAATATAAACTGTAATATTAGGCCTGCAGAGTGGCCGATGGAGTAGCCGGCGGCTTGGCAGAGAAGCAGGCAGCCTGGCCTGAGTGCCTTCACCGGTTGCCTAACTTATCCTGGAGAAAAGAGCCCTAGGACCAAAGGTGGCCTACACCACCTATAACCTAAACTCTGTTAATTAATATAAGTTGTTATATTAGGCCGGTAGAATTACTGGCAGCTTGGCAGGAGAGTCGCCTGGGCTCAAAAGGAGTCTGGGAATCCAACAGCCCAGGACTGTTTGGACTGAGGGCCTATAAGCCGCCACAGTCTTTTCCCCAATAATTAAACACACCAAGACCTTTTAATATTTTAACGCTTAGCCCTTAGCTGGGCAGACTCTCAATTAGCTACTCTAAGTTAACCCCAAACCAACATGTGCCTGTGAGTACCTTCCCGACTTCTCCAGATGTCTTTCTCCTTCTGTGTCTCCCGGCAGAAAATAAGGAAAGAGTCTCTGTGTGGGCGGAATTCCTGCTGACTTGAGGAAGTCCCGCCTTCCTATACTCTTTCTGCCCATCTAATTGGCCATAAGCAACTTTTATTAACCAATCAAGAGAATGCTTCAGAAGGGGCGGTAACCAGATCTCAGCATTGAATTCAATGTATCAGAAACAATATTAGACCTTCTCTCAACATCATACCACAGCTGAAACTCATGAAAATGATGACAAATCTATACTTAAGAAAATGATAGGGGCATTACAAGAAGAAAATAAATTCCCAAACGAATTTAAAGAATCCATAATTTTACAAATGAAAGAGATGGAGAATTCCATTAGTGACCTCCAAGCTAATTCAGTCAAACAAGAATGGGACAGAGACAAGGCTATGAAAGATTTGAAAGATTTTCAGGAAAAGACAACCAAATTGGAGCAGAAAATGGATAAAGAAATTCAAGACTTGAAATTGAAAATGGAAACAATAAAGAAAACACAAGGAGAGACAATCCTGGAGGTGGAAAACCAAGGAAAGAGAACAGGAATTACAGATATGAATATTACAAATAGGATACAAGAGATGGAAGACAGAATCTCAGGTGTGCAAGAGTTCATTGAACAAATCAATACAACAACAAAGAAAATGAGAAGTCTAAAATTTTCTCATGTACAACATCCAAGAAATCAAGGACTCAATGAAAAGACCTAAGAATTATAGGCATAGATGAAAGAGAAGACTCCTGACTCCAAGGTCCAGGAAACATTTTCAAGATAATTGTAGAAAAATATTTCCCGGGGGGACTCGAAGATGGCGGCGACCTACACTGACGCATTTTGAACGCAGGGAAAAAAGAGCCATAAAAAACACAGAGTTATTGGGCACTGTGCAAAAACCGGAGGGGCTAGACCCTCCCGGGAACACTCACAGCTCCCAAGGGACTGTTAAAAGTCCCAGGGTAAGGCTCTCTCCCCATCTCTCGCAGACACGGAAGCCACTAAACCTGGGATGCGGGAACTCCCATTTGGAGAGGCGCCTGGTAAGATCGACCCCAAATCACAGCAGGGAGAATCAGAGGCCACTTGGCGATAGTTCACTAGCCTATTGTACTCCCCACACCTCAGGTAGAACTTATACCCACTTAAAAAATTTTGCGAGATAGTGGAAGTCTTAGCAAGGAACAAACAGGGGGCTCAGCGGGTGGTCTGCAGCCACTCGTGAAGCGGAGGGCGGGAGGTTCCAAGAGAGCGCGGGAAGACGGGAACACAAAGGCGGGCGGGAGGGGCTGAATCCAGCGCACTGACAGCAACGCAGCTGGGAAGGGAGCCCGGCTGGCAGAGCCAAATCCCCGCCAACCCACGGCAGGACAACTGGTGAGAGAGTCAGGCGTGGGCGGGGCCAGGGACCCACGCACCCACAGCTGAGCTGCTGGGGTGAGAGGATCACTCTGGCGGCCGAAGGATCCCGGGCTCTGTGCACCCACGGCCGAGCAGCCAGGGAAGGAGACCCGCGGCTGCGCAGACGGGGAGGGAATCAGGCACAGAGGCCAGGCCTGTGGCGAGAAGCCTAGTGAGAAACCAGAAACCGGGACCATCGCTGTATTCTGGAAAATCCAGACATATTAGGTGTGAAGCCAGACCCTGTCAGCCTCTGTGACTACAAACAAAGCCCACAGAATCGGTGATTGGGCAAACAGGTCCATACCATCAGAAACATTACAGGCTGATAACTCAGAGTGCAACATAGAGAAGTCTGAATTGGGAGCAGTGAAACAATCCCGGTCCATTACTCACAACCTGGGAATAGGCTGCACCAGCTCACAGTGCCTCAGGGGATTAAAACCACAGTGACCCTGAAATCCCCCTGGTAAGCAACGATAGATAGCCAAGTAACTCATCCCCTGCACCAAAGCATCCACTGTGGATCAAAGCACAGAAAACGACAAGAACAGACAGCTAAAAGCATCCAATGGCCAAAGGTCAAAAAAAAAATAGAAATCAAGGAAATATGACTCCAACAAAGCAGAATTATCCTAGCTCATCCAATTCGGATGACCTCATACCAACAGAAACACATGAAAACGTTGACAATTCTGCATTATGGAAAGTGATAGAGTCCCTGAAAGAAGAACTTAAATCTATGAAGGAATTCAAGAAGCCACAATTCTACAAGTCAAAACAAGGAACAACACCATTAAAGAGTTCCAAGTCAGGGTGACAGAGCTTGAACAGGAAAAGGAAAAAGCAATGAAAGATTTTCATACAAAAACAAGCAAGCTGGAGAAGGAAATGTACAAAACGAACAAAACCATACAAGACATGAAAATAGAAATAGAAACAATAAAGAAAACACAGTCAGAGTTAAAAAAGGAAGTGGAGAACCAAGGGAAGAGAACAGGAACTATGGATGTGAGAATCAACAATAGGATGCAAGAGATGGAAGACAGGATCTCAGGCATGGAAGATTCAGTGGAAGAAATCAGTACAACATCCAAAGAAAACGAGAAGGCTAAAAAATCTCTCACCCACCACATCCAAAAAATCAAGGACTCAATGAAAAGGCGGAACCTAAGAATTATAGGTATAGAGGAAAGAGAGGACTCCCGATTACAAGGTCCAGGAAATATCTTCAACAAAATCATAGAGGAAAACTTCCCAAACCTGAAAAAAGAGATGCCAATAAAAATCCAAGAGGCTTACAGAACACCAAACAGATTAGACCAGAAAAGAAACTCCTCTCGCCAAATAATAATTGAAACACCAAATGTACAGACAAAGAAAGAATATCAAAAGCTGTAAGAGAAAAAGGTCAAGTCACATACAATGGCAGACCCATCAGAATTACACCTGACTTCTCAGAAACGTTAAAAGCTAGAAGGGCCTGGTCAGATATACTACAAGTCCTGAGAGATCATAGGTGCCCAGCCAGACTACTTTACCCAGCAAAACTCTCTATCAACATAGATGGAGAAAACAAGATATTCCATGACAAAATCAAATTTAAACAATATCTACCCACAAACCCACCCCTACAGAAAATCCTAGAAGGAAAATCCCAACCCAGAGAAGAAAACTCCACCCAAGAAAACAAAGGGAATAGAAAACCCCTCAGCAACTAAACCAAAAGAGGCACAGGACCACCACCTATACCAAACTAATGGGAAATAACAACCCCAGGTCACTAATATCCATCAACATCAATGGACTCAACTCCCCAATAAAAAGACATAGGTTTACAGAGTGGATCCGCAAGCAAGACCCTTCCTTATGCTGTATACAAGAGACACATCTAACTACGAAAGATAGACACTGCCTCAGAGTAACGGGCTGGGAAAAGGTTTTCCAAGCAAATGGACCCAGGAAGCAAGCTGGAGTAGCCATCCTAATATCAAACAAAACAGACTTCCAACTGAAGTTAATGAAGAAAGACAAAGAAGGGCACTATATACTCATTAAAGGGAAAATTCATCAAGAGGAAATCTCAATACTGAACATCTATGCCCCAAATACAAAGGCACCTACTTTCGTAAAAGAAACACTTCTAAAACTTAAAGCGCACGTCGATCACAACACATTAGTAGTGGGAGACTTCAACACCCCACTCACAACAATGGACAGATCATCAAGACAGAAGACAAACAGAGAAATATTGAGTCTAACAGAGATCATGAAACAAATGGACCTAACAGATATCTACAGAACGTTTCACCCAAACACAAAGGAATACACCTTTTTCTCAGCACCCCACGGAACCTTCTCCAAAATCGACCACATAGTTGGTCACAAGGATAGTCTCAATAGATACAAGAAAATTGAAATAACACATTGTACCTTATAAGACCACCACGGAATAAAGCTGGTCTTCAACAGCAAAAGAATCAACAGAAAGCCTACACACACATGGAAATTGAACAGCTCCTTACTGGATGACCACTGGGTCAGGGAAGAAATAAAGAAGGAAATCAAAGACTTCTTAAAATCCAACGACAATGAAGACACAACATACGCAAACCTAAGGGATACATTGAAAGCTATGCTACGAGGAAAGTTCATAGCACTAAGTGCTTTCAAAAAGAAAATTGTGACAGCTCATATTAGTGAACTAACAGCTAAGCTGGGTGAATTGGAAAAAAAAGAAACAAACACTCCCAAGAAGAGCAGAAGGCAGGAAATCATCAAACTTAGGGCTGAAATCAACAACATAGAATCAAAAAGAACTATACAGAGAATCAATGAAACCAAGAGTTGGTTCTTTGAGAAAATCAACAAAATAGACAGACCCCTAGCCAAATTAACTAAAAGGCAAAGGGAAAGAACACAAATCAACAAAATCAGAAATGAAAAGGGAGAAATAACAACAGAAACTGAGGAGATCCAGAAAATATTTCGGCATTACTTTAAAAATCTATATTCCACTCTATTTGAAAACCTAAGCAAAATGGACAATTTCCTCGATAAATTCCACCTACCAAAACTAAATCAAAATCAGATTAACAGCTTAAACAGCCCAATAACACCCAATGAAATAGAAACAGTCATTAATAATCTTCCAACCAAAAAAAGCCCAGGGCCAGATGGCTTTAGCACGGAATTCTACAGGACCTTCAAAGAGGAACTTACACCATTACTTTTCAAACTCTTCCACCACATAGAAACAGAAAGAACACTGCCAAACTCATTCTATGAGGCCACTGTCATTCTGATTCCTAAACCACACAAAGACCCAACAAAGAAAGAGAACTTCAGCCCAATCTCCCTCATGAACATAGATGCAAAAATACTTAATAAAATACTAGCAAACTAAATTCAAGAACACATCAAAAGTATCATACACCATGATCAAGTAGGCTTCATCCCTGGAATGCAGGGATGGTTCAATATACGAAAGTCTATCAATGTAATTCACCACATAAACAAGATGAAAGAAAAAAACCAAATGATAATCTCGCTAGATTCAGAAAAAGCATTTCAGAAAATCCAACACCCCTTTATGTAAAAGTTCTGGAAAAAACGGGCATACAAGGACCATACCTAGAAATAATAAAGGCAATATACAGCAAGCCAGTAGCCAAAATCAAATTGAATGGAGAGAAGCTTGAAGCATTTCCTCTAAACTCAGGGACAAGACAAGGATGTCCACTTTCACTATATCTCTTCAATATAGTACTTGAAGTCCTTGCTAGAGCAATAAGACAACTAAAGGAGATCAAAGGGATAAAAATTGGTAATGAAGAAGTCAAATTATCCCTATTCACAGATGATATGTTAGTATACATAAGCGACCCCAAAAACTCCACCAAAGAACTCTTACAGCTGATAAACAACTTCAGCAAGGTGGCTGGATACAAAATTAACTCAAAAAAATCAGAAGCCCTTCTTTATACAACAAACAAATATACCGAGAAAGAAATAAGGGAAACAACCCCCTTCACAATAGCCACAAACAACATAAAACACCTGGGGGTAACTCTAACCAAGCATGTAAAGGACATATATAACAAGAACTTCAAGTCCGTGAAGAAAGAAATTGAAGAGGCCTTTAGAAGATGGAAAGATCTCCCATGCTCATGGATAGGTAAGATCAACATAATAAAAATGGCTCTCCTACCAAAAGCAATATATAGATTTAATGCAATTCCTATCAAAATACCAACACAATTCTTTATAGACCTGGAAAAAGCTAGTCTCAACTTCATATGGAACAACAAAAAGCCCAGAATAGCTAAATCAATCCTGTCCAATGAAAAAACATCTGGAGGTATCACCATCCCAGATTTCAAGCTGTACTACAGAGCAACAGTAATAAAAACAGCATGGTACTGGTATAGAAACAGACCAGTGGATCAATGGAATCGAATTGAAGACCCAACCATGGACCCACACACCTAAGGCCAACTAATCTTTGACAAAGAAGCCAAAACCGCACAATGGAAGAAGGACACCATCTTCAACAAATGGTGCTGGTCCAACTGGATGTCCACTTGCAAAAGAATGAAATTAGACCCATACCTATCACCTTGTACAAAACTTAATTCCAAGTGGATCAAAGACCTTAACATGAGGCCGGCCATACTAAAGATACTAGAAGAAAAAGTAGGAGAAACCCTCGAACTCATTGGCACAGGTGACAACTTCCTGAACAGAACACCAACAGCTCAGGACCTGAGATCAACAATCAATAAATGGGACCTCATGAAACTGAAAAGCTTCTGTAAGGCAAAGGACACTGTCATTCGAACAAAACGGCAACCAACAGACTGGGAGAAAATCTTCACCAACCCCACATCTGATAGAGGGCTATTATCTAAAATCTACAAAGAACTCAAGAAACTAAATGCCAAGAAACCAAATAATCCAATCAAAAAATGGGAGATGGAGCTAAATAGAGAATTCACAAAGGAGGAATCCTAAGGGCTGAGAGACACCTGAAGAAATGTTCAACATCCTTAATCATCAGAGAAATGCAACTCAAGAAGACCCTGAGATTCCACCTAACACCTGTTGGAATGGCTAAGATAAAGAGCTCATATGATAGCACATGTTGGCGATGGTGTGGAGGAAAGGGAACCCTACTCCATTGCTGGTGGGAGTGCAGGCTTGTGCAACCACTATGGAGGTCTGTCTGGTGATATCTTAGAAATCTAGGAATAACCTTGCCTCAAGACCCAGCCATACCACTTCTGGGTATACACCCAAAGGACCTCTCACGGAGACATAGGGAAGTCTCTCATCTATGTTCATAGCAGCCTTATTTGTAATAGCTAGAAATTGGAAACAACCCAGATGTCCCTCAACTGAAGAATGGATTAAAAAATTGTGGTGCATCTATACAATGGAATATTACTCAGCTATAAGAAACAATGAAATCATGCAATTTGCAACCAAATGGATGGATCTAGAGGAGCTCATCCTGAGTGAGCTAACCCAGTCTCAGAAGGATGCACATGGCATCTGTTCACTTATAGTAGGATTTTAACTATATCGTACAGGATATCTATACTACAACCAACAAACCAAAAGGAACATGGACATAAATTTTTTTTTATCTTTTTCTTTTTCCTTTTCCCTTCTCTTTTTCCTCTTTTTTTGTTGATATTCTTTGTTTTTGTGGGTTTGTGTGTTTGTTGGTCTTTTTTTTAGTATTCCCCCAGTAGCAAGGAGACACCTTTCACTGGCAGTACTGCCTCGTAGGTCCCCGGAGAATGAAGAGGCTCTTGGCCCTCATATGACTCCTGATCTGTGGTGAGAGACTGTTAGGCAGGGACACTCCACCCCAGAGGAACAAGACGGAAGGGTCAGGGGGTAGAGCATGGGAGGGTGGGGCTGTGAAGCGGGAAAAGAGGACAATATGATAAGGATGTAACCTGAAGCAACAAACAAATAAATTTATTAACTAAAAAAAAAAAAAAGGCAGGTGGCAGGGCTGAAACACTGTGAATGGAATAGAGGATACAGCCATTAGGAATGGTTTTGCAGAACTCCAGGTGTCGAGAATACGTGGAGCTAAGGTAAAATACAAGAGAATTGTGGTATTGGCCCATGCCTTTGACTTCAGCGGAGACTTGGGGAGCACCGTAGAGTTGGTGGTCTTATGTATTCTGGAGTCATACGGAGCGGGGTGGTGAGGGTGCATACTCTTGGTCTCACCATTCAAGAAGAGTACACCCTTGGTCCCAGCTCCCAGCACACTGGAGATAGAAACGGGCAGATCCCTGAGCTCAAGGTCAGCCTGATGCAGGGCAAACTCTAAATAGGGAAAGACTTCGATCCAAGAGTGGTGGAACACATCTTTGATCCCTTCAGATGGGAATCACAGGTCTCTGATCCCAATAATTAGAGTTCAGAGACACACACATGGGATTTGGAGAGCCCTAGGTTTGGAGGCTACTTACAAAAGGCCTTCTTGATGCAGGCAGACTGTCCTTTGGGATCTCAAAATATATACACTGGAGCTGGTTTAGCTCCAAGGTGACAGAATGATTTCTTCTTTAACCCGGATTGAAAGATAACGTTTTGTAAGTTGTCAGAATGCCAAATTTGCTTCAGGAGAACTACTACCTAGCCCCCCCCCCCCGCAAAAAAAAAGAGGGCAATTATCCCAGGGTTGGGATTGGGGCAGGGCTCTGCTCTTATCTTTCCAGGAGAATCGAAGCGTCCATTAGGGGAGCCCGGGGACGGCTGGACAGCAGAAACCACAGCAGAGAGCAGAATCAGGCACCAAGGAGGATGAGTGACCCAGTTGATTCTGCCTGGCAGTCTTCCTCAATAGCTATCTCCATCGGGGGCCTGCAACCACCACGGCAATCCAATGTCGCTGTGACCGTTCAGCTCTACACAATGCCCCCGCAGGAACCTCAGTGAAGCCTGCAAGATCAGCTTCTGCCTACAAACCCCTTAGGTCATCTAAAAAGCTGAGAACAGAAGGACTGAACATAAAAGGAGTGTACTAACATTTATAACCATTTTCTCCATTTGGGTTCGGGCCCCAAACAGGTCTACTATGACCCAAATCAGCAGGAAGTCACTTTATGAGATCTACGTCCCATGCCCAGAGGGTCGGGAAAGTGTTTCTCTGCCCTTCTTTTTGGTTATTTGAAGGATAACTGAAAACTCCGATATTTAGGGGAAGAGATTACAAGCTGATAAATGGTCCTGTTTAATGGGTTTTGGAGGTTAGCCCCAGGGAATTCCTACTTTTCCTTTTCTGTATCCTTCTTCCTCTCCTATGTAGGAGTGCATGGGCTTGAGAAAAATGAGATATAGTCATAGCACAGGAAGGTCCAAGAAGAAGGGGCAGATTATTGAATATGC